>PNEQ01003974.1:39127-52639 GCA_003012365.1 Medauroidea extradentata
AAGGAATTTTAAAGTAGAGTCATTTGATTATTTTCCTGGCTTGTTTGGTTTCAAATTGACCACAGTAAAATTTTAATTATTTTTGTTGATATAACTTTTTCTTGTACTTTGACCAATTTTTGAGTTTTGGCAATTTTAGCTTATTATTAAATTTTCCCTGGTGAAGTGAGTAACTTCAGGTGTTGCAAGCTTCTCCAGGTTGTAGGATTTCTGGCGCCGACGTTGTGGTTGATTGCTTGCTTCATGGAATTCTCTCCATGACGTAGGTTATTGACGCACGTAGGTCAGCCATCACAGGGGGTTGCTTAGGGTATTGCGCCGCGAAAGTAGTTCCACTGTTGCGCACATTTTGTCCCCAATTATTATATTTGTGTGGATAAACAATTTTATTTCAATGTAAGACCTATAAACGGAAATTTTGGAATCCTTTGTGATCTGTTTTAAGTGTAATTTTGCTGGTTTTGGGAAGATTGGAGTCTGTTGTATCACTCCGCCGAGGTCCGCTATTACCATGTCCGCCGAGGGTTTATCAGTCGTGTAGTGATGACGGAGCGAGAGAGACGTCTGGATGTCGCGAGGGCGCTGCGGGGCTGGCCCTGGGAGCGCTGGAGAGACTGCACGAGGCTTATGTGCTTCTAGAGTTTTTTTTGTTTGTTTCGTCTGAACATTGTCAAATGGTGGCGGGAAATACGGGGGTTCTTTTTTGATAAGTGTATGCAGTCATGGCATAGCACTGATAAAATCGCAGGCAACGAATAAGTGTTTCATCATTACGTTTTCTACTTTGTTTTTTGTTTAACTCACGGTCAGACATGGTAACGCCGGACAGCTGACGGGTTTATTTGTGCTTGATAAATAACCGCCTTTTGTAAGAAACTTACAGAATCCAAACATCTGTCAAAGTTAAAGTAAAAATAAATCAACAGTTGACTGAGTAAGTGAGTTGTTATTGGTGAAATCACGATGGTTGGTTAACCCAGAAAGTAAATCAAACTGAGCTATCCGGCGCACTTCACATAACATAACCTCAACACCCACGCCGAGTGACAACAAACAATAACAATAAACCACAGCAACACGCAGCAGACGCAGGACGCGTCACACTCGGCATATTTGATGATTTTTTTTTAAAACTCTGCTGTGCATTGTTTTCTCTTCATTTTGAAACTCTGCAATTACGTATTAAGTAAATAGGTACAAGCAGCAAATACAGCGGTAGCGGTACTGTAGCAGACTGGCTGCTCGCATGTACAGCAAGACGCCGGCGACTACATTGCCAGATTGGTACGGTCGAGCCCAAGGGTCGGTCGGCGCGGTGACGTCACCTGTTGACCGGCCGTGATGTTTCTAGGTATCACACTCAGTCTACCAATACCTGCACGTTTTTATGAATTAGGTTCACATTTACATATGTATCTGTACTGATGAAAGTGTACTGCCTGTTTTGTAAACGTATTTATGTATATTTGGTCAAAACTGTACGTAAAATGATTGAACCCGATTGTAAGGAGAGTCTGAATTTTTGAGGGTCTGAAACTGTAATGAATGGTCCGTTTACAATCAAGTAAATGCGGTATGTGCAAAAACACTCGTTTCAGAGGAAGACATTGCTTATTTTGTGGCGACAACTATAAAAACAGATGTGAACACATCTGTCAAATAAAGGAATTCTTACATGAGAACTATAAATAAGGGTACGGCTTTTAATTGAAAATAGCTCATTTTCGGGCTATCAAATGAAGTTAAACTAAAATTTGTGTAAACAAAAAAATTGCTTCCAAGTCACATATTATTCCTAAGCAGTAGATTTGTTATACACAAATATAACAAATTATACATTTCACTTATTTTTAAGCAAGACTAGGTGTCACCTGCCATTTTGAATACTGACAAACACAAACAATACAATACCAAACAACTTGTTACATGTATGATTGTGTACACACACATGTTGATTGAAAGTAAATATTAATAACACAGACCATTTAAGAATAAAATATTTCCATGACTTACTGTTGCATAACAAGTAAAAAGTTGATACACTGCACTGTGCTACTTATGAACAAACACTGGTACTGTAGTCACTATAAACATTTAAAGTTGAAAAGCATGCCTACGTAATTAAATATAAAACAAGAAAATAAAAACACTTGGTTATAGCGTTAATCACGTTTTTTGTCATCAGAACTCGCAACCATTTCACGTGTCTTCATGATCCATCACTTTCTGCCTCCCTCCGCCAGAGCACATCAATCATCTTCAGATCCATCTAGTGTGTTCGAAATGCTGGTCTTCTTGAAACTTTTAGCGACCATATTATTATCAGCTTTTGAGGGTGGTCTGGTAAATACTTACAGTAAATATTGGAGTGCAAAAATTACAAGAGACAGAGTGTGTAGTTGGGAGAAGAGTGCAGAACGGATACCATACTTACTGACCAAAAACAACGTGATGATTTTTGTACTCTTGACTCTGTGTAGTCCCATTGTGCCAGTAGGAAGATGTTATACTTGTCTGGGCAATATAATATTACTGTATTTTGTTTCTGGATTTCTGATTTTGATACAGTACGTCTTCCCCTCTTTCATGTACAGTATTGCCTCATAAAGTTTGTTAGTTTGTCTTAGTTTTGATTGTTTAAAATAGGTTATTTGTGGCTGTTGTATGATTGCAGAATGGTAATGCATAAGTTAATTTTTGTAAGTATTTTTGCAGTCCAAGACTCTTAATAAGTTAAAGTTTGTGATAGTTCATATTTACATGAATGTTGTGTTTGAATGCTTTCAGTGCTGCAGTATGGGTTTGTGACCATATTTGTGGCAGCATTTCCACTGGCACCATTCTTCGCACTAATAAATAACATCTTTGAGATGCGTCTTGATGCCAAGAAGTTTCTCAAGTTTTACCGCCGACCTGTGCCCCACAGAGTGAAGAGTATTGGTGTGTGGTATCGCATCTTGGATGTTGTCAGTAGGATATCTGTTGTCACCAATGTGAGTTTTAGGATGTATTATATATTTTTCATACAGTAGAACTCTGTTTTTATATTCACATTCATAACAATTCCCTTGTTGACTGTGTAAATGTATCTTTGTTATCAGTAGAATAATACAGTAGAACCATCTTTAATGTTTTCCTGGTACACAGTGCTCTTTGTATGCAAAATAAAAATAATTTTATATTTTGTACCAAACACTGTCCAATTTTTATATGTTAAATTAATACCGGTAGTAATTTCCCCTAATTTTGTGTGAGCACATGTCAAAGAACAGCAGCGATTCAACTGTTTCTGCTACTTACTGTGAAGTATGTGGGAGCCCACCCCATGGCTGAGAGAGTTTAAACTATCATGTTAAACTGTGTTGTGATTGGATATGATGTGGTGTCGCCTGTGAAGGGCAGTTTTCTTGGAAATAGCTGGGGAAGTGTGGGCTCTTAGGAAGTATAGTCTTGCGCCCTGATACACTTGTTATTTGTAAACAATGTGTTTTCCTTAGCAGTGGTTAACATTCAAAATATTTTCTTGAGTAAATATAATACAGTTTAAGCAAGTGTTTGCGGCTCATGTGGTTAGCACCAGAATTGGAGCTACCAATTAAACATAAAAGGTCCTCCATTTTGTAAGACAGAGGAATTCCGTCGAGGTGCATGCAGGTCGGGCGTGAACGGACCTGACAGAGGTCTATTTGTAAGGAGGACGAGGTTGGCTCCGGACGTCGGTGTGCGGGCGTGGGGGTATCGTGGGCTGCCAACTGGCGGTGCTGCAAGGATGTGTGTTTTTCTATTCTTTTTCAAACTTTTGATTGACTTTGGGAATTATGGGTACATCTGGTACTCAAGTAAGGTAAACTGCACTTTAACGTTTGAAGGCTAAAAAGTGAACTTGGGGCTTAAGTGTACCACAGTAATGGAGTATCAGCCACGTGGCTGACCAGACTAGCAAGCTGAGGTCATGAAAACCTGAGTCAGCTATCAGAATGCTTCCGGGACTGAGCACACCCTAAACAGCCTTTTCTGTATTATTTGTTGTAACTGGAACTTCACCCGGGGAAACGCTGGTGTCATGAATTTTGTTTGAATCGAGTACAATGCCTTGTAGTGAAAATTTGTCTAAATAAATGGCTGTCTCATAGTTGAGAATAGTGGAAATGCCATTGCTCAGGAACAACAAAGCTTATTTCTTATTTAGTGAAAACCCCTCCAACGGACTAAAAATTGCTTTTATTATTAAAGAGTTATTGAATTTACCTAAAATTTTCAAGTTGCAAATTTAATTTTTTTTAAAATAATAATAATAAAACGTGCAAAACACACATTGTTACCTAATTTTACTGTGTTTCAGCTAACCATTTTTCACTTTTGTAGATTGTTTAAATTTATTAATAAGTCGCTAAAAGATTAAAATTGCGTCTTCAACGCGTGATTATGCGAAAACTGTGGAACCTAGGGGGAGTTGGACAGTACTTGGCACAACTATAAAACTACAAATTTTTGAATGCAGAACACCCTTAACAATTAACTTCATTTGGTCCTTAAAAACGTAAAAGTTATTTATAAATTTTAATACAAAATTGCTATCGTATAATGTTTTCCTGTTTATACACCAAGACAAATTTTGAGTTCCTTCAGATACATCTCTAAGCATGGTGGAGCAGTAGTAAAACACTTGCCTAGCATTCGGGAGAACCCGGGTTTGATCCCTGGCTCCGGCCATCATGATTACGATTTTCCAGGGTTTTCCAAAATCACTTCAGGTGAATGCTGGGATGATTTCTTAAACAGGCTCTGACTGTGTTTCTCTACCAAGGTCATTATGTGCTGTTCGAGGATACTTAAAACCAAATAAATAAATTACAACAGGATTGTACTGTAGCTATATATTTTTTAGTTTTTTAAATACATAAATAAGAAAATTTTTTTGGATCTTTACAGAAATTAAAATGGGGGTCAAATGTTTTTTTTCCAAAGACGTGTACAGCCAAAGTGAATGTGCAATTTGTGTTGGGACTTGCACTGTTACGTGGCCTTTTTTTTAATATCATACTCTAAGTTCAATTTTTTAAATTCTAATTAATTATTTATAGAAATACGGTATGTATTTGTATTGATTTTTTTCTCCTGAAATTCTAATTAATTGTATATTCCAAAGATGTATCAAGGATTTGTACAGTGACATCCAACATAATAATTGGGGATGCTAGTTGCGAAATTGAAATAAAATTTTAAATATTTACATTTAACTGCAAATGAGTCATTTTTATGATTAATTTTTATTTGTTCCTATAGTGTTTGGACTCATTTTAATCAGAATGAAATTTTAAACAACCTTTCTAAATTTAGTTTTGCTGTATTTTGCTTCATTTATGACTTTTGAAATATCCTCTTGGATGTGAATCACTGGCAGGTCAAAATTCAAGCTCTGGTAGGCATGTTTGAGGGGCGTGCAGGCATGCAGCCTGGTCAGCAATCTTGGTATTTGTTACTTCGTGGGTGCTACTTCCGTGTGCAACTGAGCACTGATGTAGGTATTGCGCCGTGGACCTATTTGTCCTCGGGTGTGGTTAGATGTCGCTCTGAAAATATTACAGTCGGGCATAGATAGGTAAAAAGAGTAATTTTCGAGTCCCTTTTTCTTCTTTTGTTTATGGGGTTATCAGAGCTACAAAAAAAAATAAGAGCCACAGTAGTTATCTAGTATAAGTTGTAAAGAAAGATGTGTCAGTCGTAGATGAGTTGTTTGATTTGTCTCAAGGTTAATCAATGTTGTTATCTCAGTTCGGGGTTGGAACCTACCTTACTGAACTTAATGACATGCATGCTGCAGAATCCATGGGTATAGGCCATGTAACATTACATTTTCTTTCTTGTTTCTTTGGTGGTGATCTTAATGAATTGAACTGAGGTTAACATGAGTTTTTTAATCAGTAAAAATACTACTTCCATCATGTCTACAAAGTTGTACAATTTCGAAAACTATCACAAGCTATACGAGAGCAACAACGTCTGCACTTGCGATTACAACTCTGTGCTAAGTATACGAGTGAACCAGTTTGTAATATTTTGTCAGACCCTGCAACTAGAGTGTGATAACTTTGAGGGACGTCTTGGTAGCGAGGGCAAACTAAGCAGCTGTTTCACTACAACTGACTGTCTGAAAACGGGCAGTTTGATTAGACCAGCATTCGTCATTATTGTCACTACAGCAGAGAGCTGCCCCACTACAATACTGTAGTTATCTGAAAATAATGTAACCCTGAATATAATATTTTCAAATTGTAGGGAGTGTGTCTAGGGGAAAATTTTTTTACACAAAATTGGAAGTACCAAATGTGATATCTGTCAAAATATGCACATCTTAAGTTTATTGTGTCACACTATAACATTTTGTATCAATTTTCAATAGACCATTAGAAGTAAAATATGGGGTGAAGTGAAACTTGCATAGTTTTAGAATATGTATACAGTTGATGATTTATTTGTCATACTGTAACGTTTTGTATCAATTTTTTATGTAGGTTCTGTACAAGGTGATTTGACACTATGTAGTGTAATTTCTTACCAACCTCTTATGAAATTGATGTACGGTACCTTCACTTTTTTTTCTTTCTTCTTCTTGTAAAACTTACACGTTACTTTCTTGCATAATGGATTCACTCCTTCTTTTTAGTTGCCTGAACCTTTTTCTGCAAACTATTTGTGTTTCATATCTATTAAAATCTTCATTTAAATCAGGAACATAACCTTAACTCTCGTCATATTTTCGAGGAGCTTGGCAATTATTTGTGTTGCTTAATTGGCCACAGAAAATTTAATTTGGTATTGTAACTGCATCGTAACTTTATAATCTGTAACTTTTTAAGCGTAGTTTTTTAGTAGTGCTTTGCTTTAAGTTATGTATTTCACTAGTTAAAACTAAAAACCACGGTTCACTTTATACAGAAATTGTTTACAACAGCTGGGTAGTAAACACTTCCCAGCCTCTGTTTATGTAGACTGAATTTGTGATTGTAACGTCACTCTGTTCTAATTTTAGTCAGACAAATCTATTCCATTGTTTTTATGTAAATACAATATTTAAAATTTTGAAGTGAAAATTGACTCATTTGTATTTATTTGGAGGTGTGTCCATTATCAGTCTAAGGTAGAGTTTACATTTTATTTATATACATAATTTCTGAACTTTTGAGTTGTAGGTGAAATTTGTTTTTGGAAAATAAATTTGAGTATTCTTTTCATTCTGTTGTACTTGACAGGCTCTTATCATAGCATTCTCTTCTAACTTCATCCCAATGATGGTGTACACATCACGTGTGAACCCAGATCATACAGACACTGGCTTCTTGAACTTCTCCTTGTCCTACTTCAACACAGCAGACTTTCATCCCAAGTATGCACCGCTCCCGGGATATGCAAATTTCAACGTGTCTGTCTGCAGGTATGTATGTTTCTCTTACTGGGGGTGTGGTCACTATATGCCTTCGTTGTGTATGTTACTGTTTTGCTTTTTAGTATGTGCTTTCCTTGTTTGTCAGTGCAGTGAAAGCGTTGAAATTCAACGTAATGTGGATTGTGATGGTGTCAATTTGTAACTTTGCAATTATTTGTTTAGTCTATTCAACTGATTTTAGTGATAATTATATTGTCACGAAGTGATTTTTCTGATTTTAGTTTTTTGTTAAGATACCTTCATTTTTTGTTCAGATCCCTGCTTTAAATAATTCCTCATTTCAGAGTTTATTGAATTCTAGTTTTTTTAATAATAACGGCTGTGTGTCTTTAGTTGTATTTTACAGTTTTTGTCTAATTCCCCCCCTCCCTCTAATACATCAACTTATGCCTGAGATAGGCGATTGTTTCACGGTACGGCCGTGATACAGCTCACGTGGGCCGCTGCTATCCCGAGTAGAGCTGGGTGATGTAATATTTAATCGTAATTCTGTACACAACACACGTGGTGTTATTATCTTCGTAGCCTTCTAGTGAAGTAAGGTCTTTTCTTGTCGCCGTGTTTGTGTGCGCGCCGAGCACTTTGTCCACCTGCATTTAGTTACGTCACCGAGCGCCCAGCGAAACAACAGCTGATGAGTTATGTTTACGGTACTCATGGGCCACGTGCAGGCTAGTTAGTGCGAAGAGCCTTGATTAAGTCACTGGTCATCAGCTGTGATGACGTAGGTTTACCGCACAGCCGGACCAAGAAAAGCTAGCGTAGCTTGACCCCCCTCCCCTTCCCCTGATTGCTTCACTGTATTAGCCCGAGAAAACAACGTGTTTAAGTTGGCAGGCATGATGTCATCCAAGTTTGCAGTCCTGGAATTGTGTATGTTGGTACTTCAGCGCTGCGCAGATGTTCTGCGATAATAACATCCACCCTCCCATCAGTTTTCGTGGAATGATAACTGTTTGTTTGACCACGTGCGCAGTCGTTTGAACGTCCAGGAAATGTTTTCAAGCCGGAGTTTATAAAAGTAGTTGTCGAGAAACATTGAGAGCAGAGGATAGAGGGCAGAGGACAGAAGCAGAGGATAGAGGTTAGAGAGCAGAAGGTAGAGAGGAGATGATGTCGGAATTCGGAGTCTAGTCTTACGTCTTCGTCTTCACCGCTTGGTCGAGGCCGAGGGTCGGAGGAACCCCGAGGGACTTCAGCACAAAATGTGACCAGTTAAGTTGTCTATTTGTGTTGATAGTAGAAAAGTAGGTCCGAGCTGAGAGTCACACTAAGTCATAGAGTCACACAGAATCACTTGATGTCATAAGAGTAACTTAATTTATTGAAATGTCAGTCAGTCTCCAAGTTGTGTCCTTGACCCCCCCCCTCCCTTTTTTTTTCTATTCATAGATTATGTTCCCAAGTAAAGTATTCTAGTGTTTAATGGGCAGTTGCTAGTCAAATCCCAAATAAGTGTGAATTTTAAAGCTAAATTTTTGTGTTTCCCTTCTTGGCAGAAACCGTCCCTTGTTTGTTTTGAAATTATAACAAATAGTATTGTAATTGTAATCCGTTGAGGGCCATTTAATGAAAAACTGTTTGCTCAGTGTACGAGCTGATGAATCGTCGCATTTTGTAAACCTTTTGAGTAATACAGATTTGTTTTGAACCCGAATTTCTCTGTATTTGCTTTTATTTGATTAATTACTCCTGATAGGTACTATTTTCCCCTAGTAGAATAAGTAAAGTCTTAAACGTTGGTAAGTACATAATTATTTGTAGATTATAAGAAATACTTGCAGTCCATGAAAAGATCCCATTCCCCTATTTTAAACATGTTTACCTCTCGCTACCCCTATGTTATTGTTTTGCTCTACCTGTCTTTAAAGTTTATTTTTGAGTATTTTGAGGCATCCGATCTGGCCTATAACAGATTGGTGGTGGATGGCTCACCCCCCCCCCAGGTTAATGTTAGAATTTAGGTTATTGCTTTTACTTTGGTTATAGTTTACCCTTACGTAGAACAAGACCACCGACCCGCATTGTTACAATATTAATATTGATTTTGCAATTTGTTTTGCAGAGTTTTTAAAATAATAAATACTGTATTTGTTTAGGGTAATATTTAGGCTTTTTAAGGTTTGTTTGCATGTTTTGCTAGAGGTAGTGGTTGTAAAAGCTAGTAAAATGTGCCTGAAGGTTTTACGAGCACTGGGTTAAATTGTAAGTCGTCGCAACTCAGACTGTCTGGTAAGCTAATTTTCTTGGTTTTGTTTTTGTTGGAGTGGATGTTGGCGTCACGCAATGTTGTCGTTGAACAGTGTTTGGTGGCTGACTGTTGCAGCCTGCTGGGAAAATTTTATGTATTCTGTGTTCCCGGTTGTTTAAGCTCCGTCTTCGTCTCGGCACCAACTAACATGATTGAAGCAAGCTAATGTATCGTGTACTGGCAACGTTCATGGTTGGAGGGTCTTTATGGCTTCTAACCTCTAAATCTTTTTAAATACTTTACACTGGTGCAGGAGGCCGTTAGCGTATTGTATGTAACCCTCTCCACCTTGGTAAATTCTGTATTTCGAAAACTTGATGCCATTTCTGATCGTAATGAAACTATAAATATGTGGCTGAAGTATACCTTGGTTGTGCATTTGATCAGCTAAAACAATTTAAAAGTCACTTTATCTTTCATTTTCAACACACAAAAAGTCACTTCAGCGTTTTTCATAAGGTGTTTTTCACACAATTCGTAGGATAGGCAATCAGAATATGTGGCTGCTTGATGCCTTTACCATGGCTGTGGAGCAGAGATGATTGTACAAAGTAGGAATGGCGGTTGTACATATTTTTGCGTGCATGGTCATCCTCGTAACACAATACCATAACTATTTACTGTAATCAGTTTTACAAGTTCTGTTGCAAGAATATGCCAAATTCCTGAAATGATAGTTATAGTTAGAGATGATGAAAAATAGCATTAAAATACCTTTTTTGTAGCATTTATTTTTGGTCCTGTAGCATTAATTAGCATTAAAAAAAATTTTCACCAATATTACGGGAATTCACCAACTACTCACTTGTTTATTGCATATATGACACTGAAATAAGTAGCGCAAACATTCACTATTTAATTTGCAACAATACAAACATATAAAAATAATTACCTACAGACACAACATACATTTGCAAAAATTACTCTTGAAAAATAAATCCACTTTACAATAACAATTTATTAATTCAGTCATCCGACTCGTCCATTTTGTTGAAGGAAAGCATTGAACAAGTTTCCACAGTTTGCAATTCTCAGTGCTGCATCTGCAAACTCAGAGTGCTTAATTTTAACAGCAAGCAACAGCTGAATCACATCACTGAAATCTCCGTCTTTCAAATTTGTGACCAACTGCCTATGAAAGTAAAAATACCCATCAAAAAATACATTGGAATCAAGTTCACAGAGAAACGGCATTCTTTTCTGTCTTGTTTCAAGTTGTTTGTGATCAATTTGTGATTTCTGTCCAGCAATGGTAGGATTGAACAGATTCCCTACATCTTCATACAAAATGTTTGTTGGATTATTTTCCGTCATGTGGCATGTTAATACTTCCAGACACTTTTGCATGCATGACTTTACCTGAGCTTTCAGTTCTTCTTTTTTAACAGTAGTTTTGCTATTGTTCAACATTTTATCTGTAGCTTGTGGAAAAGCTCCAGCTGCATATCTGTGAAGGGAGGCCTGCAGAGTCTTCAACTCGTCCCATATTTTATGGGCATATGGATAAGCAGAACCCTCCATGTCTGTAATCAGACACTTAAGCTTGACGCGAATCCCACTGTGCTAGATGTGCGGGTTGCAAGTAAGATTGCTGAATGCGAGCAGTGTGTGTGTCTAGAAGACCTTTGAGGTAAAGAGCATGAGACATTGGTGTGGTTCTTCTAGAGTAGTTGGTAATAGAGTTATCCTCGACTCAGTGAGTGACTACTGAGTGAGCCAACAAGGACGAACTCTACTTGCTAGCACAGGGTGTCATCTTTTACATAAACAAAGGGCAAGGCATATATCACTCGCCTTGTATTAGATATCAAGGTCGGTACACAGGTTAATCTCATGAAAGGAGAAAACAAGGTAATTCAGTTTCATGGGGTGTTTATATTCATTAACACAAGTTACAATACTTGTCACAGCATGATGAATACAACATTAGCTTTGGTACATGGTCCACAATCAGGGTCAGATGTCAATAATAATTTGATGACATACATTTTAGCACTAGGGTCTCAATATGAGATACGACAACAGGGTACAACAATAACAATGATACGACAACTTAGAAAGACAGTACTAAGCCCACAGGACATATTATGATGCATACACTTCTACGTGGCACTCTGGGCCGTTCAAATACTGGGCGAAATTAAGGCCTTACTCGTGGCTTAAGCTGGGGGGCGATCATCTCTATGATCCCGAGAGGTTTGCAACAACATTCAATAGCCTCTTACTTCAGGCGCTGCGCCAGCGACAAACTGGATTAACGAGCCAGACTGGGTTACTGCAAAATATGCGGCGATCTCTCTGATCCCAAGGAAAGTTACTACATTCTGTATCTTCCAATAACTTTACGAGGCAGCGAAGTGCGTACCAACACTTTATAACTGACATAACTTAGGTTGTATTCCCCTTTACGCGCGCGGCGCAGAAACTGAGTAACAGAACCTCCTCCTTCCAGTCTCTCAGCGGGTGAGGTAGGTAAGGTATGGTACAGGAAGGTGGAGGTCTCCCTTCGCAAGAAGTCGCTCCGGGGCTGGTAGAGGTCTCCCTTCGCAAGAAGTTGCTCTGGGGTTGGTAGAGGTCTCCCTTCGCAAGAAGTCGCTCCGGGGATGGTAGAGGTCTTCCTTCGCAAGAAGTCGCTCTGGGGTTGGTGAGGGTCTCCCTTCGCAAGAAGTCCCCTCGGAAGCAAGCGGTAGGACTCCCTTCGCAAGAAGTCGACTACCTAGGAGGGTTGAAGGTCTCCATTTGCAAGAAGTCCTTCGGGGAGGGTTTGAGAGACGGGAACTCAGAGGAGCTGCCAACGAACTCTCGCGGGGATGCCAGGCTGACCCGGCCCGAAGGCCGAGCCGCTGACGACTGACTATCTGGGCGCAGCGCCCGCCTTATATACCCCTTGGAAGGGCTGAAGTACGGTTAGCAAAATGGCCGCTCGGCCGCTCGAGGCCGTCTGCATTAACAAACAGTACAATTTACATTTATGTGCGTATTTCCCGTGATCGCTGTTTAGTGCACATTTACAGAGTCCGTGCCGGGATTGGCACCACTGGCAAGGCACTCGGCCGTATTTGTAAACAAACACTTGTACAGGTTAATAAATGTTACAAAGGCAGTTAAACATGGAAAATAAACACTGGATAAACACTTGGACGTAAGTAAATACTGTTTCACAATTAAAGCTTCGTCTTCCACTCTTACATGCTAGAATATTATCGTTACGTGAAAATAAACGGCAAACGGCAAAGGTGCGGGCGAATACTAGTACTCTTAGGCCTAAATAGTAAAGTGTTAAAAATCGGGGGCGAGCGTTAACGTAATTTATAAGAGGTTGTGACGGCATCGCGTCAAGCTTGGGACACACTTCAGTGACACACACAATCTGTAACTTAAGTCTGTGGGCTAAATTGCTGTCTTTAAACATTTCGAGCACACCAGCAATACTGCTATTTGTGAACTCGCTTACTGAAAAAAAGTTCACAATAGCATCAATGTGCTTGTCCAAGTACTGAACAGAAGTGAACCACGAGTTCCACCTCGTAATAACAAGAATAGGAAACAAGGTCACTGGAAGGCTTTTGTGGTTTTCTTCCAGGAAGGCCAGATATGCATTTTTAATTTTCCGTTAATGGAGGAAAGCCATCTTAAGCTTTGTCACTAGCGTGTTTAGTTCGTGAAAGATCTTGAGAAAACAATCACCAACAAGGTTCACTTTATGTGCCCAGCACTGGAAGTGAAACAAATGGTTTCCTATGACAGTTTTTAGGGCAGTAAAACATGTACCCATGTATCGGGCAGAGTCAGACACAATACCTACCACATTTTC
>PNEQ01003975.1:5083-22422 GCA_003012365.1 Medauroidea extradentata
TTTTTTTTTTTTTTTTTTTTTTTTTTTTTTTTTTTTTTTTTTTTTTTTTTTTTTTTTTTTTTTTTTTTTTTTTTTTTTTTTTTTTTTTTTTTTTTTTTGTTTTAGACACAAAATGTGACTCAATTTTTCTCTTATAAAAATGTTTGTTCTCGCAAAGTTTTTAAGTAATGGTTCGTTACAGCCAAAATTTGCATGTTTCCGTTTTAAGGACAACACTATATCCAACGCACTTACCAAACTGGAAAAAAAAATCACAGTAAATAATGACGTTATATACTATAAATTCAGCTATGTTAAACCACAAAATAAAATGTTTTTGTATTTTTTTAATTAATGAATTTTTTAAATTTTAATTTTAAAGTTCAGAATTTTTATTTAAATGCATTTTTTTTTTTTTTTTTTTTTTTTTTTTTTTTTTTTTTTTTTTTTTTTTTTTTTTTTTTTTTTTTTTTTTTTTTTTTTTTTTTTTTTTTTTTTTTTTTTTTTTTTTTTTTTTTTTTTTTTTTTTAATGTACGTGAAATTGTAGCCTGCGACGTCTTTATCCACTGTGAATTTTTTCAGTTTGGTTTTAATGTAGTCCTTAACACGAAAACATGTAAACGTTGACTTTAACAAGTTATTACGCGAAAACTATGAGAGATAAAACAATTTCATAAGAGCCAAATTTAGTCACATTTTGTGTCTAAAACAACAAAAAAAATATCCAGTACAAATAAAAAATAAAACGTGGTGATGAAAATTGCTGTAAGCCCTATACCATGCCCTTTGACAGTTTGTACTTTGCGAACTATTTTTTTTTTTCAAGAAAAAAATACAGTGGTTTCTGATAATTATGCAATTCAGAAAATTACCATTAATAAGCCAATTAGACCACATATTTATAATTTTTGTCTACAAAGTACCAAGTAGTAAATACATACATTTATTTTTTACACAAATTGTTCAATAGTTTTTCCACATGTGCTCTCGTTTACGAATCAAATAATAATTACCGCAAAAGCGATATAAATAGGGACCGCTGTTTTTAGCGGAAATAATTTTTGCCTCATTTTGTTTCGGTGCCCTACGTGCACATCTGCAGTTCTGCTTCGTTGCCAGTGATTGGATATTTTTTAACTGTCACAAGCCTTGGTATTCTACCGGCAAACCACAGACGTGTGGTGTTTCAGGAACGTTATTGTAATTGGCTCAGTCAAATGAGATACGGCTCTTCACACATACATGCTGCCAATAACCATGAAGCAGAATTGCAAATTGTGCGTAAGGCACTGAAACGAATTGCAACAAAAATCTTTTCGCAAAAAACAAGGATCCCTAAGGAAAATTATGACCTTACGCGTTAGACACTCAAAAGTGACGAAGCTGTAATTGCGACCTTGAAGAGCGCATCAAATACCACATCGCCACAACGAGCCAAGCGCTTAAGGGTGTTCAAGTGCGATAAAATCATAATTTAATATCATTATGAAATATTGTTAGTTTTGTAGACGATACTTGTGAGTACAGTTTCCTCTTACGAAACAATTTCAGCTGGCGTAGTTTTCTCATAACGGTGCGTCAAAGTCAAAATGTACACGTTCTGCTGCCACGCAAATAGTGAAAACCAATTGACTTATGTACGTGAAATAATTCACAGTGAAATAACATACTATGGGCTGTAATTAAACATTTGAAAAAGTCCCGCGAATTGTTTTTGTATTTTAAAAAAGTTGCTGAATTTGCAACTTTTTCTGTATTTTCACGATTTTTTTTTTAATTCAAAATATTACGTTGTGGGATTTTTAAATGTACTATCGCATAGCTCATGGAATGTAAGTTCGCAGAGAATTATCTTGTTTAAGTAGGTCAGTAGGTTTTCACTATTTGCATGGCAGAGTAACAAGCAAATTTTGACTTTGACGCAGCGTTACGAGAAAACTACGAGAGCTAAAATTGTTTCGTAATAGTAAAATGTACTCACAAATATCGTCTACAAAACTAACAATATATTTTTTTTATAAAAATATGAAATTATGATTTTATCGCACTTGAACACCCTTAACTAGCGTGCACGATACCCGCCTATCCAATTTTACTGTGGGACTTTTTAAGAGGCGATCATAAAAATTTTTATTGGTGGAAAGTCTGTAGCTAAGTTCATTCCACGTTTCTATCTGAGTTTCACATACATTCTGTTAGTAGCCTACATTTTGAAGTACGGCGAGTCTGGAAAGACCGTTTACAGCTACATTGAAGGGCTTAGAAACAATGTATTTAATGAGCACGGTGTGTTAAGGGGCTTACTTAGATAGGCTGCGCTTGTATGCGTGAGGCAGGAGGGGTAAGTTTGCCGTTGGCCGGCGTATGTAATGTATTATCGCCTCTCCGCGCAAGCGGTGACCACAATATTTTATTTGTGGGTAGCATAGTTCAAATTCTAACGCTCGTTTCTATAGTTGAGTTTTTCGAATCCGGTTGTTATCTTCCAGATACGGTAGTCTGGAAAAAAATTTTTTTTGGCCGTTTTGAGAGACTCGAAAATAATTTTTCTAATAAACGTGCAAAATTTTTAAAAACTATAGCGATATAGTTTGAAGTGTGTGTTCTTTTCGTAGATATACAAATATAATGTGCGTTAAACAGCTTCGTAAAAAAAAAAAAGAATAGTCGTAAGTCGCAGCAACGCATTTCAAGCGCAGGTACGGAGGCCTCTTAACAATGACATTCCGTCCTTGAACGAAGTATGTTTTCTATTCTTACATTTTCGCATAAAGGACATATGTGGAATAGTTTTGTAAAAAAAAAACGTATTTACGAACGTACTTCAAATCTTTGGATTGCGTCGCAAGTGGCACCCTCAAGGTGCCAAGCGGTTTGCAAAACTTCGACTGAAAGACTTTTTTTTTTTTTTTTTTTTTTTTTTCGAAAGTGTGATGTCTGCTTAGAAAAAGGATTCAAATAAGTTACAAGTGTGTATAACCATACCATCTCCTCCCTTAAGGCCATGATATCCCGTTTATTTCAAACAATTGCAAATAACTAAATTATTTGTTAACCAAATACAGTCATGCTATACACAATTTTACCAGACTGTTTTTTTTTTTTTAAATAATCTACCGTTTGCGAGAAAAAAATTATTTTGCTTCATTTTGGCTTATTTTCACAACAAAATGTGTACTATTTCGGGGGCAAAAATCTAAAAATCAGTTTGGTGTATTGCAACAGAAAAATTCATATAAAACCGTTGATATATAAGTGTTAAAACTGCCAAAGGAATTTTTGATATATGTATTAATTTGCGTTACAAAAAATATTTTCGAAACCACTGCTAAACTAGGGAGCCAGGCCTCAAAACCTTTTCTCTCGCAGCTGAAAATGCCAAAAACAAGTATTTGCCAATATTTGTTAGTATGAAAAACTTGGGTCAGAATGTTTTTAGGATATATGTCGCGTGGAGACGAGTTGTCGGCAAAAATACTGCACGCCAGTTCAGTAACCAAGTCATCTTCATCCTTTATGAACAAAAAGAAATCAAATTTCGCATTATTTAGCACTCACATTAGTGTCGAGTCTTAAAATGTCTTTTGCTGGTTTAGTGACTTTTTTAAACAGAGGCAGTTATAAAGTCGTTTAAAAAAATACTTGTAATCTAACCAGTCAAAGTGATACTGTACCCGGCACATATCTGCGCATGTCTGAACGCGGTGAAGTGGGGTAAGCGCCGCAACAGAGGAAGAGATGCGCGCGCTGGTCTGGCCGTGCTATCGGCCGTTCCACAAACATCAGCTACTAAGAGTACTTGCGGTTACTCGAGCCCAACTACCGAGTGTTTTTAGGTCTGCGCGTATTCAGCCGGGCCGTTTTGTTGTCGCTCTGCTTCATACCTGTCCGTGACGAGTAGGCACAGACATGTGCCGGTTACAATAGTTGTTTTCATATTTAGTCTTCAATAACCAGTTAATAATATTTGGACGACTTAAGTTTTCGCAGAGAAGACACTCAGAAAGAAGGTTAAATTATAGTACTATAGTAAGGAAAAAAACTTATAAAAGACATACAGATCAGAGATTATAAAATCCGGAACATTGTTGAACGAACGTTGTCCTCTCATCCCGGCAATTCTTAAACCTTCCGCGAATGAAAGGTTTGCAACGTTCGGTTGGATTTTCTCAGAGTTTTTCCGCCTGACTCAGTAACTGACTATTCTCAGCCAAGTATACACTTTTAAATTCACCGGTGTTATTATTATATTTTTTTCAGCCACTTTGAATCCTCCCGACAATTGCCTGTATAAACACTGCAGTGTAAATAATAAACATAGTGTACAAACCGTATGTCAAAATTACCATCGGAAGACAATTAAATATTAATTTTACTTAGTTATTATCCTTTACGAGGCGGTCTTTGAAAGTGGTATATTTACCGTGAACCAACTATACGGGCAGTTGCAATAATATATGGCATTATTTCGGAGGAAGAACGTTCACATCTAAAGTGAATGAGTGAGTGAGGGACTTTTGGTCAGCGTTCAACAACGAGGTCTTCAACGCTATTGAGGGATAGCATGAGTTGACTCACATCTAGAGAAACAAGAAATATAATTTGACCGTAGGTCCAAAAATGCACCACTTCTCCACTAGGGCCTACAGTGCATAGTAGGTAGCGCGTAGCATGTGGTTCGGATCGTGTTGGAATGCCATTGCCGCTATTGTTGGTAGCTGCATACCGGACAAGTCGTATTTAATTTGACGGTGATTTACCATCCATTGAGACACTGGAAAATCGCGGGAATAGTAGACTATTTGCTAGGCTCCAACGTGATGTATATAAAACTGAATGTTTTGTATCTATATTGGCTATGGTTTATTTGAAGCATTGTTTCTCTCTACAACAAACCCAGTTAGAACTGTACAGCTTGGACACACAGCGTGTGTGATTCGCCACAAAACTGTTCACACGTTTCACGGTTAATATACTATAGTTTATTGGAGACTATGCTAAAAATTTTCCCGATTTTCCAGTGTCTCTACGTAACATGATCCGACCAGAGAGCTAAGCATTATATAATTCATGAGACTGTAGTACAGTAACTGTAAGTTTTCGGTCCTATGTCCATATAACATTTTTCGTTCCTCTAAATTCGCACTGTTAAAATAGTTACTAAATTTTGCCACACGTGCTTATAAGAGCGCTAAGATAGTAGGTATGGTAGAATTATTTCCCAGACATCCCTGGTAGCACTCCTAAACTTTTTTATAAAACAGTAAAATGCAAATTAAAGTTACCAGACTTGTATTGTAACAACTGTAAAAGTTTGCAAATTTACAAGGCGGAAGTATGGTAACTGTCCCATACTGCGATTAGGTTAATTACTTCCCAAATACTTTGGGAAGTCTTTTTACAGTGCAAGAATTGTTTGCCCAAAATATTAGCATGCAATTTTTCAACAACCTGTATATGCTTTAACTGTTCAGAATTCCAACTAATTAAAAGCACGCGTGAAGAGCATTCGAACACTCCTCGGCTGCGACTGGCGTTAATTGCCTGCCGCTTTTGGAGTTCGCGTCCTTGCCAGCCAATCAGGGAAATTTACTTAAGAATGAGCGCTAGCTATTTCTGTCATCGCGTTTACTACGGCCACGCTTTGTACACTGATAGAAACCCGTTCCTGTATTTTTTTCCCACGTAGTTTAAGTTGCGAAACTAATCCGGAAAAATTAAGTCCTCATTTAAAATCTCCTCGTTTAAGGCGACGGGTTCATATTTACTTTTGTTTATTTTTTTACATTATTTTTAAATTGTAAAATGGAGCATATATCATAAAAACCCGTCACATGTCTATGTTAAACATTTTTAAACTTTATATCCCGAAGTCCCCAAAGCAAAAATTGTTATAATTTTGGCTTTCTTAACAACTTAAAGGAGATTTTATTAAAATATCAAAGTCGATAAATAAGTAAAAGTATATAATTTTATGCTTCGAAAAAAAAAAAGAGTTGATAGTATAAACGGTTTACAACTAATCTATGTGGCGGTTTTGTATCTGCTCCCGTTTACAATATCAAAATAATATTCGAAAAAAAAAAAAATCGTCAAATGGGAATCCGTGTCATTAGTATTTTCGTTCTAACTTTAATATTTTTTATGTTCACAATTACCGATTGATGTGGCGCGATGGTCGAAACACCGGACTTGCAGCCGGGAAAACCTGGGTTCGATTTTCGGTCAGGTTATTCCGATTTCAGTTTCTGGTAGTTTTACAAAATCACTCCAGACTAATGCTGCGATAGTCCTTTCATTTAGGCCATGTTGTGTCTCCTTTCCTTTTCTGTTTATCTGAACCAATGGTTTGTACTGTAATGAACAGTGGCGGATCCAGGTTGGTGGGGGGAATAGGTGCCATGGCCATCTCTCAAGGCTGCTCCCAAAATAAATTAAGACAAATTAGAAACAAATAAAATACTGAAAAATATTATCTTACACTTTTCCTAAGACAACACAACATTTATAACACAATCATAATTACAAGATTTTGTGTTGCAACAATACATAGAATAGTAATTTGTAAAATTGATAATAAATTGTTTCCACAATTTAGATGAAACGTTATAGTTTCTAGATTCCAAAACGATTTGTGCTATTTAGTTGGTCATTCATTAAAACTGTTAAGTATATGTGTTTCAAGTGCTAGCACAATTATAGAGACACGTGGAAGCATAGGATTATGAATGTACCTGATTATTTTATATCAGCACAAAAGTTTTCACTTTTAAAACATAATTTACTCTTTAAAACGCTAAAATTCCTTAAAAAGGTATATTTGATTTTTTGGTTCGTAAACTCCTTAAACACTATTTTCAACTTAAAATGCAATTTTTTCCGGGGGAGGACCCCCGTATTCCCTTTTTTTGTTAGGGCGTGGATATTTGTATTTTTCAAGGTAATAAACCCCCTCCCCTCGCCAAACCAAACAAAAAGCTGGATCTGCCACTGATACCGACATAACTATCGGCGAGACGGTACACCAACCTACTTAGTCTAGTAATGTAGGTAAAGTAACGAACATGATAGTATTTTGTAGAAATATAAAACAATGACCTATTCTCCAGATTACAGATGAACCAAAACATCGGTCGGCGAATAGCATACACAGTACGTGACACACGGCGCATCACGCGCGTGCGTGCACACACACACACACGAGCACATGTAGTCCGTCTCATATAAGACTTCCAATTTTAACAGTTGTGTTGGCATTTCTTTTTACAGCTGTTTCCACGGAATAAGCAGGGTGTACCACTGCCCTCGGAGTGACTTTTGCGTAACAACACTCAGCTGACTTTCTAACTGTGCAGTTTATCTAAATTATAAAAGTACTTTCCTGTAGAAATTTGTACACATTACAGACTTTATAAAAACAGTCGGAAACGGAATTCTTACGTGAGACAGACTACAAGAGTGTCCATGTGGTCTAAAACTATTCCCTATATTTTCAATTACATTATACTTCGTCATATAATATTGTCATAACTACTGTTGTGAGAAATGTGTAGAAAATTGACTATATATTAGTATATTGTTAGATAATAACTGCAGTTATGATCATTTAAGTTTTGCAAAACAAGTTTAAATTTTAGCCATATCATTACATTAATCAGCATCTTACGGTGAACGCCAAAGGCAAACACGATAAAGATGTTTCATGGAAAATTATTAACGGGTTCGCATGCAGATTTAATTATAATGTAATGATAATATTTACAACAAATTTGCCAAACACTAAACAGTGATGAAGGAGAACTAATTGTCCGATTCCAAATAAATTTGAATTTACTGTATACTACTGGGACTAATATATATATATATATATATATATATATATATATATATATATATATATATATATTTCCAAAATTGGCACTGCACAATATTTAACGTTAAAATACCCATGACAGTGTAAAAAAAAGCCCATACAAAATTATTTTCCTGTTGGTTATGTGTAGAGATGATGGTTTATCGCGGAAAAACTTTGACTGTTTGCTGGGTTTCAACACACGTTCAGCTTGTGAAAAGATACTGGCTTTCACTTGCATGTAGTACTGTTGTCCAATTTGACTGAGCCAATAAGAATCCTGCTATTGTAATATTTGATGCCTGTTATTGGTCTGCAGAAAGCTACGTTGTGTCAGATGTATATCACCCAATCATACACGTTGCAAGACACTCAGGGGCGTCATTTCAGGTTTTTCTAGGGGGGGGAGGGGTTTGCAAGATTTTTTTTTCAGGCGACAGTGACCTTGTTGCATCTTTTTTATTAACTAAGCATGTATAAATTAGATACTTTAATAATAAAACTTCAGTGTTATGTGCTTAAGTTAGCATTATTTAAATTTAAAAATACAAAAAATATATTTATACACATAAAATTCTAAATCCAGTGGGGGAATTAGCCCCCCCCCCCCCCTTGTGGCCACAAATGACACCCCTGAAGACACTAGTATTTTCAAGGGTATGTTGGCACAAAATATTTTCGCGTTGTACCATCATCTCTAGTCATGTGATTTTAACCCACTTCTTTTGATGTGAAGTCACGAAGAAACTACGCTTGTAGAGCCATAGGCGCGGTAGAAGCGAGCTGCGAAAGCATAAAGCGCATAACCACGCGAACGGGACGTGCATAATCCCTGTTCCGCTTTCAGCTCCGGGTGCATTATTCATGAGCGTCTCTTCGCCGCGCCGTTGTGTACGGCGCGTCGCGACGCGTGTGCGCCCTCTTCCCCTCCCCACACACACACACACACGCAACATATAACAGAGTACTAAACCGTCTCCACAGTCATACACAGACACTTGAAGTCTTCGCTGAGGTCAGAAAGATTGAGTCAACACGACGTGACCAGAATCTCGCTTGTCGCCAAGCCCTCTTAAGGGTGTTCAAGTGCGACAAAATTATGATTTTATATTTATATGAAACAGTGTTAGATTTGCAAACGAAAATTGTGAGTACAGTTTCCTCTTATGAAACAATTTTAACTCGCATAATTTTCTCCTAACGGTGCGTCAAAGTCAAAATTGGCATGTTCTGCTGCCATGCAGATGGTAAAAACCAATTGACTTACGTAAGTGAAATAATTCACAGTGAAATAGGATGCCACGGGCTACGTAAAAAAAACATTTATTTTAAATTGCTGAATTTTCAACTATTTGCCTGTAATTTTGCGATTTTTTTTAATTCAAAATATTGCGTTATGGCCTCTACATACTTTATTGCATAACTCACGGAAAGTAAGTTCACAGTGAATTATTTTATTCAAGTAGGTCAGTTGGTTTTCACAATTTGCATGGCAGCAAAACAAGAACATTTTGACTTTGTCGCACCGTTATGAGAAAACTATGAAAGTTAAAACTGTTATGTAAGAGGAAACTGTACTCACAAGTATCGTCTACAAAACTAAAACTATTTCTTAAAGATATAAAAATAATGATCTAATCGCACTTGAACACCCTTAATGCTACGCGGACCCAAGGCCCCGTAACGAGCATACAAATCGCGTGGTTAATGTATTTATGTCCGTAACTCAGCAGGAGGGACTTCCTCCTCACCTTTAAACAACACACGCGACGGTTAGCCAATCAGAAAGCAACAACACCCACACACGAACACTCCCACGCCAGCTCGTAAATCCTCTCTCTTCGAATTACAACAGCGTACAGAACTGTGAGCACGAAAATTGTTATTCTCGGGTTGGTGAATTGACAGGTCCGCCTACACGACCAGGGTAGAAAGTACGAGTTTATTTGCGAAACTGTTATACGTGTTCAAAACACATTTCAGACAAGGATTATCAAGTACTTTCGAAACATAACGCGTATTATAAATACTATTTCCCAGCCCTAAAACATGGCTAAAAATGGCCTTTCGCAAAGCTGCTCAGAAAGTTACAAAAATTATCGAGGGTTCTATACAACGCACTACGATACAGACATTCCAGGAATAAAATTCACAGAGCCACGCATCGCTTAAGACATAATAGTTCCAAGGGTGCAAGGGAAACATTATGCATTTTCAGTAGTTATACCAACGGCCATACACAGGACGTAATCTTCCACGTTTGTTGCGCGGAGATAATGAAGCAATAAGTAGATGATGGTTTATCACGGGAAGACTTGACTGCTTGCTGGGTTTCAACTCACGTGCAGCTTACCAGAAGATTACTGGCGTTAGCTTGTACGTGGAGCTGTTGCCCTATTTGACTGAGCCATAATAATCCCGCTATTGTAATATCTGATGCCTGTTATTGGTCTACATACAGCTACGTTGTGTCAGACGTATATCACCGAGTCATATATGTCACAAGAAACTACAGTGTTTTCATGGGTATGTTGGCATAAAACATTATCGCGATATACCATCATTTCTAGCAATAAGTAGGAACAGGAATTTTTGGCGAAAAGATTTTCGCCCCACTTTGTTTCAGTGCCTTACGTGCAAACCTGCAACTCAAATAAGGGGCCGCGGTGGCCGAGGGGTCAGACCTCTCGCCTCCCACCATGTCAATCCGGGTTCGATTCCTGGCGAGGTCGGTCCCCGTATTTTCGCATGTGGGAATCGTGCCGGACGATGCCGCTGGTCGGCGGGTTTTCTCAGGGCTCTCCCGTTTGCCCCGCCCATTCATTCCGTTGCTGCTCCATTCTCACATCATGTCATCCTTCACCAACGCTAAAGACCTCGACGTTAAGCGCTGACCAAAATCTCTCACTCACTCACCTGCAACTCAACTTCATGGCTATTGACAAGATTCTTTTGTACAGAGTTGTTATTCATTTGACTATGCCAATCAGTACACGGATAACTGCGACACATCACATCTGTGATTTGCGGGTTTAACATCCACACGCTGGGTGTGACGGCATCCAATCACTAGAGACATGCAAAATTCGCGTTATCATTTGGTAGCAGACTAAACTTCACTTTCCTATACATAACACAGCATAATCTGCGATTCAGTTGGCCACGAACTTGTATGTGTTGTCATTTACGTGTTTTACTGCTTTACAGAGACTGGCTTCTCTACCGCGTAAGTACTCTCCGCGGCAATTCACGACAATATCGGCCAGCGGGAGACGTCGAACGAGCCTATAGTCACTTGGAGTCTAGTCAGCTGTCAGAAAATAACGCGAATTTTGCATGTCTCTACGGCAATCACTGACCACAAAGCCGAGATGCAGGTGCGCACGTAAGGCACTGAAACAAAGAGATGTAAAAATCTTTTCGCGAAATATCCTATCTCTAGCGATAAGGTCCAGATTTCCAGACTCGACGGTAACAGCATCGCATATATTCGCGGCGCCAAACTGACGTACAGTGTTTTCATACTACTCTTTATACTATGGGACTAAAGAGGCGACCCTATAATTTTAACTGTGGAAAGTTTGTAGTAAAGTCCAACGCATGCTTACAACGTTGTGTTTTACGAATACGGATGGTATTTTTCCAGTTACACCTGTCTTTAAAAAAAACTTTCTTAACCATTTTGAGGTGCCCCAAAAACATATTTATAATAAGCACGTTGGATTTTAAAAAAGATACAATCCTAGTTTTAACCGTGTGTTACTTTCGTAGACAATCATATTGTGAATAAGCTTAGTTGTTTGTCGTAGAAAAGAATAGACGCGGCAACCTACAACATCGTTCATGCGTCAGGTAAATAGGTAGATAAATATACTCTGAAAACATCAATTGATTTCTACGCTTTTTTCGAAGCCAACGTGGATAAAATACTCAATGACAATCCTAGATAATGGTATTTGCCAACTTTCTGAGTAAATATTTATCCAGAATTACTGATTCGTTACGCGCGATCTCCGGCGTCAGAGATTGTGCCTCAGAATATCGTAACACTGGAAACTATTTTGTTTAAAACGTTGGCTAAAACTATTGTCTAGGATTGCTATTGTTTAATTTTCGCAAATTGGCTTCAAGAAACCTACCGTTATAGATTAATACTTTTAGCGTTGAATTATGTACCACGCCCTCTTAAGCCGCCTGCCTGCCACTTGCTTAAAATGTGTTGCAGTGTGACCGTAAACAGGTCTTCTTTAAGAAACAAGTCCTCCAACGTAGCTATAAGCGGCCTTTTCAGACTGCCGTAGTTCAAATTGTCTGGATGTGATCGGTTTTCACTTCAAGCTATCCAAAAACAAAATATTTACAGTCACAGCTTGAAGCCCCATAGATAAAAGACTACAAGGAAAACCTTGCATGCTAGCTTGGCGCGCTGTGAATAGAGGCGATATGCCGCCCGTCTAGCGTAGTACTCAGACATTTATTGCTTCGCTGTTTCCACTCTTCAAACGCGGACATTTGAAAATTATAAACAATAATCTTAAGAGGCCTAAGTAATGGTGTAAAATTCTGCGTCTGACGTACCTATGCGTGTGAACAGCGGAGTGATAAGGGTCAGAGTGCCACGCTCAACGAGAAGCTTATCGCCTCTATTCCTAGCGCGCCAAATTGGCGTTCTCCTAAGGAACTTTAATGCCACGCCTGGAAGTTTTACAATGATTTCGAAAATATAATTTCATAAAGCAACATGATTATCATCAAGAAGAATGCGTACATAGTATTGACACAAATATAACTAAATTTGTACCTAATTCTATCGATAGCAATAAACCTAACATTTTTTCAGATTTTTACGCCCAAACAATTACCATTTATGTAATAAGAATAAGCCAAAATCAAGCAAAATATTAAATTTTTTATGCAAACGAACGGTCCATTATTTACATAGATTTAAGAATCGTACGACAGATCTTATTGTTCAGATTTGTAAAATAATTCAGTTTACTAAGTTTTCAGTTTTTGCACCAATTTAAAAAAAATCTACTTACCATGGCCTAGAATTTATAGCGACACTAGAATTTGTTTAGGATAGTGTGTAGAGGAGTAATGGCCAGCGCATACTTCTATTTTTGCGTTGTACGAATGTGGGTGGCATTTTCCGAATAACAGCATTACGAAGAGCAATTAATTATTTTGAGGGGCAAAAATTAATGTTCATAACAAGCACGTTGAATTTTTAAAATTATTGGAGCATACTCTGAAGTATGTTTTTTGTCATTGCTAAACATAATGGGAACAACTTAAATGGTTTCTCGTAAAAATATGTACGTGATACTGTAGTAAAATTAGCCTACATTCAAATAGGCTTAGAAATGACAGAAGTCATTAAACTTAATTTTAAAGCAAAAATAAATCAAATTAGCGTTGTAAATTATTTTAACTTTTTGTAACTTAAAATCCATAAAAGCTCTGTGATTGGTCAGTTTGTATTCATTACCGATATCAGCGCTCAAACGGCAGATATTTTCACTGTGCCAAACTTTTAACACTGATTCTTCTAACCTGTAGTAGAATTAACCTTAATTTAGACTAAGGTCCAGGTCATAAACCTAGGCGTAGCCTGTAGGAGGAGTTGGGGGGAGGGGTAAAGGGGGGTACGTGCCCCCCCCCCCCCAAAAAAAATTCAAAACAGTTTTAAGGATGATAATGATAACGCCTGTAAAATAATTGCGTTTTACATTATTTTAAAACAGAAGGTTAAGTAAATTTCTAGCCAATATTTGTATTTCATTATTATCGTAGTTATACGTTTTCAAATTTACACTTTTTATTTGTGGTTTTACTAAAAATACTAGGTAATTGCCCCTCCCCCCTCCTCCCCTCCCCCAAAAAAAATTAGAGTCACGCTACACCTATGGTTATAAGGAATACATGGGTGGACTCCGTCGTGATTATAATATTTCTAGCATAGGTATAATACCGTTTTATTTGCCACACTGTTTTGCTAAATTACGAGACGAACAAAAAAAAAGCAGAGGAGCAAAAAACACTACAATCAACGTCGGAGTAACAACATTCAAATCACCTGGCAGAACAATAAGCATTATCGGAACGAGAGCACGAGATTGCAGTCGTAGACCAGTCTTTAGGAACGCAGTACTAATGTTGCTGCAAGCCGATTGGCATACGAGATGACTATTACCGGAGTTAATTTATTCCAAGCACATGCGGTTGTTCGCATAACTCCTGTCACGAGACATTTAATGTCGGTCCAGTGTCGGATATGCTCCTAAGTGAAGGTAGGCTGTTTACCTAACTACTAAGGACCTGTAAAATCCAAGTTATTATTATATTACAAACTACATTTCACTGCGTAGGCACACCGAGGAAAGAAACGGCAGGAGGGGGGGTAATTTGTGGTTTGTGGCACGTGCCCCACCTCCCGCTCCCGCAAAATAATGGTTCAAGTTTTAAATGTTTTACTTTAAGTTATAAGTGCATTGTGTGTGCATGTGTGTTGAGAGGTTATTGCACACAGTGTGTTGTGTTTATATGCTTCTGAAAGTACTGTCGGCATCCTGTCACAGAACATCTAGGAATACAGAAGTGTAATACACGGTAGGACAGAGAACTCAGTCGCACACGGCAGAACAATGGCTTCCCTGGAAAGCAACATGGCGGAGACGCCTACCACCAAACAGCGTAAGGAGGCTGCCCTGCTAGCCGGCAGCCAGGCCAATAGGAAACCTGTCGTGACATGCAGGAGCCAATCATACACGAGGCTGGTATCAACAACCACGGGCAGCCAATAAGCGGCGAAGTTAATTTCACGTCTGTGTTACTATTTAGTCTATGATCCTGTAACGTATACGAGCTTTAACCGAGATCAGCTTGTCTGTAGATCGAAGAAGCTGTTATTTATTAGATCTTGTGCCCTCTCCAAGACAAAATTTTGGGCGCGCCTATGTTTCACTAACCTATACAGGGAAATTTCTTGAGTTCACTTACCTACAGGGGTGGATCCAGAAGGTGGAAGGGACATAGGGTCAATACAACCATCCGAGACTGCTCCAAAAATATAAACCAAATAAATGCCAAGAAAAACAATGAAAACTATTACCTTACACCTTTCCTAACGCTTCATAAAAGACAACACGAAATTTACACAGCCATGGCATCGCGATTTTGTGTTATAGTAATATGCAGAATAGAAATTTATGAAATAGACAGTAAATTAATTTTTCCATAATGTTAAATAAAACTACTGGACAACAAAATTTTTGTGATATTTAATTTGTTATTCATTAACATTACTGAGTATGTTTCAAGAGCCAACACAACTACAGAGATACGTGGGAATGTACATAATTATTTTGTATAAACACAAATGTTTGTTTTGGTTCGAAAATTCCTTTAATAGCATAATTTTGCATTTAAAAATCCAAATTCTTCTGGGGGAGGACCCCCAAACCACCCGTTTCTTACTACTACTATTCTGACCTACATATTGTGGGTGCAGATTGAAGTCCCGAGTGGTACATACATGATTCTACGTTTACTTGACGTAAAGAGGCGACTTTCTCCGTGCAGTGTTGCCACAATTGTGCGCGTAAATATTGTCGTACAACATTTAGCCACTTACATATTTCGTCTTCAATCTTCAATTTTGTCCATAATTCGCGTCGTGAGTATATTATGTATTTGTTTCTGGACATCCTGTGAGTCTATATATATATATATATATATATATATATATATATATATGTGTGTGTGTATGTGTGTGTGTATATATATATATATTGTGTGTGTGTAAGTAGGAATATCAATATTTTATTAGAAACAACAACATAATTAGAATTAATTTACAAGATAAAAATGTTCCTTTAATTGATGAACTAGATCAACTTAACATTTTTCGGTCCCCTGATTTTCGCATGTGGGAATCGTGCCGGACGATGCCGCTGGTCGGCAGGTTTTCTCGGGGATCTCCCGTTTCCCCCGCCCTTTCATTCCGGCGCTGCTCCATACTCACATCATGTCACCCCTCACCAGCGCTTAAGACCTCGATGTTGAACGCTGACCAAAATCTCTCACTCAATCTTCAACGTAACTTTTTCTACATCCTACTAATTTCGATGTACATTATGATAAAATTGGTTTTAATAAACTTACTGATTGCAATCTGCTTAAACGTCTAAGATTTAAATTTATTAGAAATTTACATCAGCAACAACACTAGTATCCATCCCTGCCAAATATATTTGAAACCTACAGATGCCCTCCGTAAGGATGCTGCGTTTTTTTATCTACAACCTGAGCCAACGGTTTCCAATTCCTTTAGCTGGAATATTCGTGTACGTACTGTGCAATCAGAGTAGTATCTCCGTAAATAACAGATTTGAGAAAACTATTTTTTTTCTAACGAGTTGTATGAAAACTAATATAGGTGATTCGGAATAAAGTGAGCACTCAAAAAAGCCCTGATTAATTTCTATTTTCTGCCGGTTTATATCTTTCCGCTACATGTAAACATCAACATTGCCACGTGCTTTTATTTACATAGTCTTGTACAATGTTTACATTTACGTTACAGTGCTCCGATAAATTTTAGCTACAATATGTACTCATTAAATGCATGTGTGTTGAATATGTGCTATATTCAGTAATAATCTTAGTTATAAATACCTGCGAGTAAACATAACACTGGTTTCTCTGCGTCTACTCTAACGGCGCTATTTCCGTTACGAATCTCGTAAATGCATGCACAGTATATTCGAACTTTTAAATTAAAACCGCCACTAAAAACACGACACACGCAACTTAAGAATTCAAGTCCCGTTCAGCATACTGCAATGAACGACGACGACGCACGTAAAGAAAAACAATAAATAACGTATTTTCTTAACGTTTGAAACAGGGGGAAAAAATGCTTTTTCTATTTCCAGATACTCAGTCTGGCGATCATAAAACATAACAACTTACATTACTAATGACTTCACATAATTTATCAATGATATTAATGAACAGTCACTTATAATACTTTTATATGTGTTTATCAGAAACCCATATTCATTACATAACGGACAAACAAACTGAATGACGCAATTCGCCTCCAAGCGGCAAAAACCTAACTCTGATGCCATCTGTCGGTGAAATTTCAAACTACCCCTGTAGCGCGAAGCACTAGCGGCATGTGCCAACGATAATCGACTCGTTTGCGTCGCATTGTGCTGCCGCTAATTAATTAAAACTATACAGTCAGTAGGTATGTCAGTAAGAACTTAAATAAATATTTTAAAGTATATTAAATACATAGAGGTCGTTTGCAATTGATGTTGTTTCACTAATGCTGTATTCAAATAAGAAAATACACGGGACTACATGCAGTTATTCGCTACCAACCATACAAACAATAATGTAACTGTTGTTAATGTTGGCTTATATGCAGTAACGGCTAGTGATTTTTTTCAAAGGTTAAATCTTTAGTGTTCACTTTATTCCGAATGGCCTATA
>PNEQ01003976.1:3106-30898 GCA_003012365.1 Medauroidea extradentata
TTACGATAGTTACGTACAAAACAGTATTTATTGCAGCCTCTTTTGCTTGTATAAATAATAGCGTACTAATTTCTTCGCGTTTCTTGTGATTAATGACTGATACCCCACCTCTCCGGACATCCCTCGATAACACGGACAAATCGTAACTCGGACAGCTTCTCCCCCCTTTTAGTCCGAGTTATCGAGGGTTCACTGTACTACCGTAAACGTAAATAATTTGTTTCTCCAATGCTAAAAAACCGCTCGAGTTCAAAGTATTTTTAGCTAGCAAGCCAACGAGTTTGTTTCACGAGCGCCACTGCATACAAGCTGTAATGGCGGCCGCGCGTATTTAATTATTATTTTACTGTTGTCTCGCAAACTTTCAATCCAGTTTTCCTTGCAGTTTTATTTTTTTTTACAATTTCTCGTGGGAATTTCCTTAATTTTGTTGGTAGAGCGGGCGAGAGATAGACGTAAAGATTGATGGCTCGGCGGTGTTAGTCATCACGTCTCACGTGTTGATGGTGCGCGCAAGGACGGCCTAACTCACCATGCTCACGCTCGCCGAGCGTTGCACTAAAAGTTTTCTTCGCAGATTTTTTTTCTTTTCACAGTTGTGGCTTACCAGTTGACGGTAAATGTGTTTTGTTATTGTTTTGAGCCAATATACTTTTTTAAAAATTACCTTAAATTCCAACGAAACACGCCCGAGAATTAAACCATTTTTTTTTGCTTTGGGGGGTGGGGGGGATGTGAAGTCGGATTTAACGAAACATTCTTTTAGAGTAAACATTTTTGGATCCAATGGCATTTCGTTAAATCGGGGTTCTACTGTAAGCACTTCAGGTACTAGGGAAAAGGGACCTAAAAATTTGTCAAAAAATTAGCAAAATGACCAAATTTCAAGGTCACACTGAAGATGAAGCGCTTAGAATCAAGACATTACTGCCAACAGATTTTGGTTCAACGCATTTTTATTTCTACGACACATAATTTGAGATATTAAGCAAAATGTTGGTGGTTCTTAAAGATTGAAAAATAAAACCTTAATATAGAATATTGTTCCTTATTGTAAAAGGGGACTTGAACAAACTTTGGAGGACTTATTTTACAGGTATTGCAAATTTTAATAATTTGACAAATATTTAATAAATGTTAAATCACATATTGCTACACAAATAAAGATGATGAAAAGCAGTAGTGAATGTCAATGCTTCTTCCATGATTACAGTGATCAAGAACCAAGAATTGACTGCATGCAAACAAGTCAACCAGCAATGTACCGTAAGTAGCTATTCACTTCCACGATGACAAACTGTAATATCGTGGACTTGCGTTATGTTCGATGTCTATCATTCACTATACTTGTCAATGTAGCCTACGTACATATGGTGTGTTTACTTTCCTTGTTGCAACATACACACCTGTAAGAATGTGTATGTCCACAACTGATATGTTCCTGAGCTGAGCGTTACTACGCATGGCAGACAGCATGCACGCAATGGACTACAACTCACTTGTCAAGCTCTTCGAAGAACTTGTTCACGTCATCTTCAGGTAAAAAGTTGAAATGGTTGCAGACTTCTTGAAACAGGAGTGCAACCTCAGGATCTGGGTTTATGTTATCGTTGCTAGAAGAGTCCACGTTGTTCAGCTCGTTACACAGCTCGTTGTTCACCTGTCATCCATCCACACTTAACAAAACCACTCTTTCAACGCACAGCAAGGAGTTTCAAGGAGTGCGTGAACAGCAGCACACATACATACCGAGAGAACTTAAAAATTCATAGATGTACTTAATTTTACTATATATCGAACTTTTTAATTGATACATGAAATAATATTGAAAAATAGTTTTTGTTGACAAACAATTATAAAAAAGAAATTATGTTTTATATAATAATAAAATTTAACTTAAATCATTACTGTATTAATGTAAATTTAAACTATGTTTAATAGTTCACTTTCAAATAACAGACATGGTACACATAAAAATATATTTAAGTGAATACTAACCATTCATAACATTTAATTACAATTAAAACAGAAAGAATTGCACACAAGTACTCACAGGATGGTACTCGCAGATAGAAACACACACACACATAGGACGAACACATTTCTCCGCGGATGCATATGGTCACAACGTTTCGCAGACTATATCTGCTTCATCAGGTGAGCGGAGGCACACGTGTGGCACAAATGTGCCTCCACTCACCTGATCAAGCAGATATAGTCTGCGAAAACGTTGTGATCATATGCATCCGCGGAGAAATGTGTTCATCCTATGTGTGTGTATTTCTATCCGCGAGTACCATCCTGTGAGTACTTGTGTGCAATTCTTTCCGTTTTAATTGTAATTAGTAGCCTAGCGACCTTTCCCGCCATTGTCCTATTATGTTTAAATTCATAACAATTAGTTTGTTATTTTGCAACTAACTGAAATTTTTTTTACTTGCCTAATGAAACTAATATAAACACTTTTATATGAAAGTACTAAACTTAAATTTATTTATGAGTAAAAAAGTCACACCAAAAGGCAGCCATATGTGTTGCTTGTTCCTTGAATCTGGATCCAGACAAATGTTTTGATTGGTTGGTCATGAGATGTAAAAAGCAGCCTAAACGATAGTAGAGCAATGTGGACGACAGCAAGATGGCAGCCATTGGTGGTTCATATGCAGGTACTTCTATACATGGTCCTGCGTTGGGTCTGAGGTAGGCGGTACGGCATCGTTCTTCATGTACGAGCTTGCTTACATCACATTGCTTGATACTACTCTCTTTTCAGAGAACATACAACCTCTCGTAATTGAACAAATTCTAGGATGTGCTTTAGGTTTTGTTGCTACTTAATTCACGTCAGTTGTTATAAATGTAGACATAATTTTCATGGTGATCTATCAATGGTCGGTGGAGATTCAACTGGCCTGCCATTTCCTATTACAGCATTGCAACTAACATAGGTTTTTAATTTATAGTGGAGCAATATGAATCTTCCAAGCATGTAATTTGTTTGTACCATGATGCATGGCCTATGTTAAATAATGGCCTTCTGAACTGATGTTAAAAACACTAGGATTTCAATCACAGAAAAGTTTGAAGTTTCCTTGTTGGATTAAAGAAAGGTGTTGTTAATTTAATGTTTTAGTATGTAAGGGTGAAAACAAGGACAGATATTCTTTTAAGTTAGATGCACCCAAAAAATTTATTGAGCTTTTATGACTTTTAAAGGAGACTCAATTAAAATAAACAAAGCTTATATAAAGGGTGAAAATACCTTGTAAATAGCTAGGAGACGATTCCCTTACCGTAAGGATACTAAGAACTAGCTTCTGCAAGTGCACACTGTGAGACGAACAATATGATCAGCAACACCTACCAAGACTCACTTCCAGTGAAAGCATCAAGTTCAGTGCACCCCGTGCCTGATGACCACGACAGACAAAGATGTAAGCTTCTACCTTGAACTGAATGGAACCAGCACTGCTGACCAGAGTAGCATCAACACCACTTACATTGACGAGATAACGTGACCTTACCTGAGGATCTCTGTAGTCCATCCACCACTGTTGCGCAGGCAGAGCCAGGGAAGAATCGAGTGTGTTGTGGGACAGCAACCTGTTGTTGTTGTTGTTGTGGCGAGAGGGGTAAGTGTAGACACAGCCTCCGGCTTGCCTGTCTATCGAGTAAACCTACACATTTACACACACATACAAATGTAGCTACAAGTTACTCCACTCCACCCACGTCACGCAATCACCTACACTCACACACACTTACCCTTGTGCGTTCTGGACCTCTGCACTTCAAGGTTCTTCGTTTACTGTCCTCTGCCTCAACATCATCATATTCATCACTAGATGAGTCATATTCACTGCCTTCAATGTGCTGACAATCTCCATTGCAGTCATCGTCATCGGACTCTGTAACAGCTCGGACCTCTGAGAGAGACTCTAGAAGAAAGTTTTTCTCACTCGAAACTGTTATGGTCTTTGTGTCTTTGGTGGATACAGAGATGTCTCCTTCCTGGACAACAATGTTCAGGCTGGAGACTGTCTCAGTCTTTGTGTCCTCGGTGGATACAGAGATGTCTCCTTCCTGGACAACAATGTTCAGGTTGGAGACTGTCTCGATCTTTGTGTCCTCGGTGGAGATGGAGCAGTCATCTCCTTCCTCTGCGCTGGCAGAGCCAAGACTGATGCTCCTCACTGCGCTAGTAAGAGCAACCACATCGTCCCCGTCTACTTCAGGTCCCTTGCCATCTACTGCACTGTTCTGACAGGCAGCCTTCTCTGCATCCACGTTTTCTTGGATACTCATGTTGCTGAAGTGGGTCAAGATCTCGGAAGTACCATCCACTCTGCAAATACAAAAAAAAAATTGCATCAATACCCGCCAACATTCAAAATTTCACCACTGTCTTCACCTAAATAGTGTATAATCATTCAGTAAAAGGAAGCTATTTTTTTACACAATACCTATTTTATACATAGAATTAATGAATATGTACATAACTGGCTGTATTAAAGCTATTATGCTTCTTGATTCTTAGACACTAAATGAGAACCCCAAATATATCATCTACTTAAGGTGGTTCCCTATATAGACTGTGTGTGCGGCACAAAATCGATAAAACGCAAGGTCGCCATCAGCCGGCATGCATAACGTAGTTTCGCCTCTACGTGTAAGCCACTCAACTGGCATGCAGAGCTTTACTAGTACTGAGATATCTACGTGTAAGCCACTCAACTGGCATGCAGAGCTTTACTAGTACTGAGTTATCTACGAGACTTTAAGCGGTGACTATTTGTGGGATATATAGTTTGAAGTCCAACGTGTGCTTCTATTTGTGTGTTTTTCCATTCTGGCTGATATATTCCCAGATACGGCAGTCTGGAAACATACGGTTTTTAGACATTTTTGGAGGTTCAAAAATCACATTCAAAACACGTGTACCGAACTGTAAACTTATAGCATCATACGTTGAAGTATATGTTGTTTTCGTAGACTAACCATTATGATTCGCGTTAAGTATTTTCATCAAAAAATGAACACTTGCAACTCACTGCAACACATTTCAAGCGCAGGTAGAGAACCCCATTAACTTGTTATAACATACTCTTCTTCTCCTACGTACTAATGGAATCAGGTAGTAATAATATTCCACACAGAAAGCGCAAGAAAATATTAAAAAGTAATTAGTGATTACATAAAGCCTATACAAAATCATAACTCAAGTACAATAAAAAAAAGTTCCTTAAAGTCCATTACTCAAGTACGCTGGTACATTAGGCATCGTTATAGGTTTCTCTTCCCTTTGCCCAGCAGTCGTAGAAAACAACACTAGTGCAGGTATGAGGATATAACAGTGGGCTGCACATCGTACAAAGTATATGCCTACCTCATTACTGACCAGACATCGGTCAGAGGGTGACCTTGACAGCCAGTGTCCAGATAGTATCAAGTACCAGGCACATTACTGCAGGTACGAGGATATAACAGTGGGCTGCACATCGTACAAAGTATATGCCTACCTCATTACTGACCAGACATCGGTCAGAGGGTGACCTTGACAGCCAGTGTCCAGATAGTATCAAGTACCAGGCACATTACTGCAGGTACGAGGATATAACAGTGGGCTGCACACCGTACCAAGTATATATGCCTACCTCATCACTGACCAAACATCGGTCAGAGGATGACCTTGACAGCCAGTGTCCAGATAGTATCAAGTACCAGGCACATTACTGCAGGTACGAGGTTATAACAGTGGGCTGCACGCCGTACCAAGTATATGCCTACCTCATCACTGGCCGGACATCGGTCAGAGGGTGACCTTGACAGCCAGTGTCCAGATAGTAACAAGTAACAGGCACTTTAGTGCAGATATGAGAATATAACATTGGGCTGCACATCGTGCCAAGTACACCGTGAGTTTTCTCCGAAATGTCATAGACAACCTGTTTATGACATCTCTTTGTGTCGGTGAAAACAATACCAGCTGCACATATTATTAGAGTTACCAGTCTATCGACCACGAGTAACTGCAGATAGGTCCTACATCCAACAGACAGTGTAGATACAATGCCTAGTTGGCTTAGTCTATACGAGTGCCTCATTTCTTTGCTGTGATGCTTTACAGGACTCCAGTGGTGCCCCACAAGGGCAAGGTTTAAGTATTCATATCTCTACAATACATATTTTGTGTGTTTGTATTCCTTATGATTGTAGACATACCATATGGTGTTACAAACATACTGCCGAGAACTAACCATCAACTACAGTTTCTAAAAAAATATGGCACAGTTACATTGACTTAAGCACTTTAAATCAATCTAGTGGTCTGCTACAACTGCTGTAGTACTGCTTGCTACCTCAATAAGCTGTACGAGACAAGCTTGTTCGACATCAGCCAAGTACGCGAGGTTGTAGCTGGGCAGCTAATAGCCATCAAGAAAAGCAACTCATAGGCAAAGAGCACAGAATGACCTGGAGTGTTTTGGTCTCACTACCTTCATGTACGTGTTGAAGTGATTACAGAGCACGTCCTTTCCAGGAACAGTATTCTAAGCCAGCCTGTCATAAGGGATATTTGTGTAGGGTATTTTGTTAAAAGTAACTTGAGCGGAAGTTGCGTGGTGATAAGCAACCCTGGTGGTCAATCAATGTCGACATCGCCAGGCATGCCGAGCCTAGTTTAATAGCACCACGAAGGGATACAGACGTAAGCTGATCACATGTGGCTTCATCTTTGTCATATCTGAATAGTAGTAGTCAATGTAAATTAATCCAAAACCCTTTATTTCTTTCTCATCTATGCCCTTTTTCTTGTAACATGTTCCATGTTACCAGGAAGAGAAATTAAAACTTAGCAGCCAGCGAAGGCATTAGATTCGTTAACATAGTGTGCGGCTTTGTAGAACTTCCAGAATTCTCATCGTAATTCTGGTTAACGTATTAATCTACAAGCATACTGCAATTTAACACCATACGTCTCACGTCCCGGATAGTGTCGATCCACAACATCCACAGAAAAGTAACTTCTGTGTAACAGCACACACAATAAACCCAGCACATAAAGGTGTGTCCTACAAAGAAGGGAAGAGACTTAAGTATATCCAGTCACGAGGTGCTTCTGCGCCAAGTCCTCAACACTTCCATGTGCTTTGTGCTCCTGTCTTCAGTCAGGTAATAGTCGAGGTGGCGTCCAACCCTTCTGTCTACCTTCACTCACGTGCACCTCAAAAGAACTCTATGACAAGGTCGTATCACAAGGTATTCCAATGAGGAGCATAAGTAGCAACTGTACAACATTCTGCTGGAACGATGCAGCAGACTTGAGATATGTGTTGGCGTACCTGGTGGAAGACGACGTGGGTGGCCCCTGTGGCATACAGGCCTGCAAGGGCGGCATGGCGTGTTGCTCCAACTTGTACCCTACGACACAACACAACACAACTACAGTACTTATACCTCAGCCAGTCACTCTTCCTCCTCACTCGCACCACATTGCAACACCTCGCAGCTGAGCTACATACTGTAGCAACATGTAAACAGTCAACTTACACTCCCATATATAACTCGCACACACACAGCAGTGGCAGTGACTTAGACGGCTGCCTAACACATTAATATCACGACAGTAATGGTGAAGCTCCTTAGTTCCTAATAAACTTAGTTAATATTAACAAACCTAGTTAAGTAAATCACACAAATTTAACACAACATGATGAACCATGTCTAGTAAGGATGTTCAAGTGCAATAAAACCATAATTTTATATTTATATTAAATAGTGTTGGTTTTGTAGACTATACTCGTGAGAACCGTTTCCTCTCGCGAAACAATTTTAACTCTCATGGTTTTCTCACAACGGTGCATCAAAGTCAAAATTGGCATGTTCTGCTGTCGTGCAAATAGTGAAAACCAATTGACTTAAGTACGCAAAATAATTCACAGTTAAATAACATGCCACCAGCTACGTAATAAAACATTTTTAAACAATTCCATTAACTAATTTTGCATTTAAAAAAAATTGCTGGTATTTTTCAACTTTTTTCCTGTACTTTTGCAATTTTTGTAAATTTAAAATACTACACTAATGGTCTTTTAAATACTATATTGCATAATTCATAGGATGTAATATCACAGTGAATTATTTCATTCAAGTGGGTCAGTTGGTTTTCAGTATTTTCATTGTAACAGAACAAGCAAATTTTGACTTTGGTGCAGTTATGAGAAAACTGTGAAAGGTAAAACTGTTTTGTAAGAGGAAACTGTACTCACAAGTATTGTCTACAAAACTAACACTATTTCATAAAGATATAAAATTATGGTTTTATCACACTTTAACTGCCTTAAGAACGAAACTGTGTTGTATCTCAGCCATTCCATGCTATATTTTTAAAGAATTTTTATATTAGCAACAGAAACAGTAGTGTTTAGTTATAAGCAAAGTATCTTTCGTTAGTTCATCATAAGACAAGACAGTTGAGCTAATAGTTGTAACTTATTTTATTACCTTGTCAATATTTTGAAAGGTTACAGGCCCATAAAAGATGTCAAGTCATCAAATAGAGAAAATGTGCCATAGTATTCGTCAGTGCAGTTATATTTTATATTGTTAGCAGAGCTAATATTGTCCTCAAGGTGTGACTTATATTTTCAAAATTGGTATGATAAGTTCTTTATTATCTTTACTGTATGTAATTTGCTCGGATGAGTTTGCACTGTTGTAAACTATCAACTAAATGACTGCATGTACAATATCCTAGGATATTCCCTCTGTAATCACCAGGGAGAATTAATTAAGACAACTCAAGTGGTCAGCAGCCCTGAATTATTAATGCTAGTTAAAAAACTAAGCTCGTAAATACATGGAGTAACAGCGCTCAATTTCATGGTGGTTCTCTACCCCATATTAATTTTGAACATCAAAACTTGAAGCCGTCTTAAATCTGGCCCAATGTGTGATGGTCCAACTCTTGGCCAGATGTCTGGCTCTCTCTCACCAATCTGCCCTCGAAGATACATTCTTCTCTCTTTCCTTTTCCTTGGCATCAAAAAACCCCACCACTCGATCCCTCAGAAATTGGTTAATTGGCCCAATAAGGAAAGAGCTCCTCTAGAACAACCTACCTATCAAAGACAGCATTCCCTCGACACTGTCTTTCTTTATGTAGAAACCACAACTATTGATATGATACAAAACTTTACAATTACATCAAATTGTGTGCCTTTTCCTAACTTATGCTATAAACAATCACAATTTCTTCTTTAATATAGTAGGTTCATTCCTATATGTTGGCTCTCCCCCCTCCCTTCGCCAATAAAGCAGTTCATGCTGGGAGCAAGTTGGTGGGGGCAGGATATTGCAACAGTGGGAAGTTGCATTTGCCGACTAATACTGACCCAACCATATACGTTTGTACCACACACAATAAATGACAATGATCATCACTTCTGAAAATAGTTTCTTATACATTGCTGTGCAATACCGAGAAAATTTAACAGTCGCACAACTGAAGTGAAGTGTAACATTTAATTACAGTAGTAAGTATATTTGCAAGACAAAATTCCCAAATAAATTTCACATAACAGCAATGGTTGCTAGTGTCACAACACCACCTCCACAGTTGGACACTAATACTAAAATTTGGAAACAAAGACTTAGGCCTATGTGTTTACTGGATGGAAAAATACTACAGTGGATTGTGGATGAAGAAAAAGATATATTCTGACCAAGGATGTTACACATAGTAAACTTCTGGAGAGGCCCTTGTAGGCTTGGGGGTAAAACCACTCTCACTGCGAAGAGGATGTAGAGGAACTGAGGACGCGCTGGCGAACAAGGAAGTTGGAACAGAGGAGGGGCGGGAAGTCATTCTCTGAAGGTATGGTGTAGTGCGTACCGTTGCCCTAATCGCTGGGATAAAAAGCCAGCAGATATGACATTTCATAGGTAGGTTTACGTACAATTCTGGTATACACCTATTTCACAGTTGAACAGCTGCATTCATTAGAAATAAAAAGAGACAAATTGTGTCAGGTAATACAGGCTTCACTTTAAGGATGAAATGAATTTTGTAAACATCTGATTGCATTTCTTAATCTTTTCACAAATCTAGTTTTATTACTACGGATATCATATGCTCAAAACTTGAGCAACTGAAACAGTTATGAGTAAACAGCCACCAAAAGAACATATTTCACCGCATCAAAAAATTAAGTTTGTGTGAAGAAAAGTGGGTGCACAAATCTGGAAGCTGGATAACTTTAAACCCTGGAGCAGTTCCAACAATGTTTCCTGGATTTCCTGATTATTAACCTAAGGTGTATATACATATATGTATATGTGACACACTTTAACTGTCCATATTGTAAAGTGGATTTACATGTTTTGTAATATGTCATTTAACAAAGTATGCTGAATTTAACTTATTTTACTCAAAAATAAGAGAAGATACACAGTAGCAAAACTTCATCTGACCAGAATTCCATTCCTTCTACTACAGGTAGTACAATTCTCATTCAGGTAGCTAAATATGTGAGAAGAAAACACAAATATTCATTGATGTAATGGTGGCATTCGAGTTGCACGCAGCAGTAAGGATTTTGGTGTGCAATAGCTTACAGAAATTGCTTTTTACCTTGGTACCTACAACATTGATACCTTAAAATTAATGACAAATTATATATATATATATATATATATATATATATATATATATATATATATCTGTACCTTGGAGGTATAAGACACTATGTCCCTTTTTGTCAAAATGCACTTTTTACCGTAAACATGGCCACGGTTTTAAATACTTTGTAGTGGCATACAAAACAAAGTCTGTGTTGTGTCAAAAACGTTCGTTTTCGGGCACTATACAGCCGGATTCACTAGTGAACCTCACTCTTCAAACTGCTCTCCTGAAAAATGTGATTTTTGTGACATAGTGTCTTATGCCTCCGAGGTACAGATATATATATATATATATATATATATATATATATATATATATACACACACACACACACGTGTGTGTGTGTACGCCTTCTGATCATAATTCAACTTAACTATCACCAACAATATGTTCCCGCAAATGACGCAATGTTAAGACCTACACAGAAGCTGCACTGTGAAACCTATGCATTTTATGTCTATATCATATTAATTCCGTCAAATACATTATTGATGCCACAAAAAATTTTATTTTGAATATAAATTATACAGTTGGCTTTTTTAACCTAAACCACTGCATCTTTCCAATACAAAAATTAAGCATAGGCCTACCTCATATAAATGTGAAAAAGTGAGAGAATAAATAATATATTAATTAGTGGGAAAGCCACTTCTGTAACAAATATATCTTAAAAATGTACAGCTCAAAATGTGTAAATATTTATGTGGTAGAAATATTTTCCCTCAATTAAAAAAAAAATTAACAATCACCTTATCTTTAAAATGGCAGCAAACACAACAAAGAATTTTTTGAGCCCAGCAGACGATGTTAATGTCAGGGCCAAAATGGACTCGCACTGAACCGTAACAGTTGTCTGATATCAGATACTTTCACAAGTGTAAGCAAATTGCAAAGCCACCACAACGTAAACAGTAGGAGCAAAGCGAGGTTGTCGCGCCAAGCTGATATCGGCCCAAAGTATACTAGCTTGAGGCAAGCAGCTTGTCTACAGGATGTGGTGGCAGCACTTCCGCCTCTTGCCACCGCTACTTCCTGTCTAGCCTACTGTGCCTCTACTCCACATGCATACCAACTTGTGCAACAATACTGCTGTTCCTAGTACCAGTTCCCACTCGTCATCCTCCAACTATTAACACCAGTTGTACGCCTACTGTATTTACAATTACGTAACCACACACAAACTTGCGATTACCTGTAATAGTTGAAACATACCACACTTTCTTCAGTGGTTGACACAATTTTATCATATTCTATACGGTGTTAATGTATATATTAATCCACTACATGCACTAGCAGTATTACATCTTTCACAATATGTCCAACTCTTTTGTCCTCATACAAACCACCAGTTCATCTTTGCTACCAAACTTCTAATATTCATATTCCAAATTCTTATATTTGGCCCACACTATTTTAACTTAATAACATTAGCCCCATTTAGTTTTAACTTTTCTTTCCAACTTTACAACATAATTTTAAACTTGAGCTGTCTAACAATGTTCATACAATAAAACAATTGGTCTTCTGCTATATGGTTTGTGACCAAGTTCAAATTAAATCTTGTAGCCCTAATACACTTGATACACCGTTCCTCTCCACAACTAGCATTGCAACATCTTTCTTTGTGGTCTTGTCCACAGAAAAACATAACATTCTTGTCTTTTTTTTTTAATTAATGCCCAAAAAATTGGCTTCTAAAACAATAGATTACATGGTTAAAATCTTCAACGTAACACATCTGGAAAGCTATATTCACTTTTCCGTTGTGGTTGTACGATCCACTTCCAAAACAATCTTGTTTTTATTCGTTCCTAGGTTTACAGCTACATACACTGAATGTCAATTTGTGATAGACTACCGTCCGTTCCCCCACCCCTCGCCAAGGACGAGCCATCTTACTTCCCAAGTAATTACAAGTAAGACCACCGAGTTCTTGACGTTCTTAAATGTGTAAAAATTCTTCAGATATGTTAATTTGTTTATAATACAACAAGCACGTTTAGCTGTTTACATACAATCTAACGACTATATTGTTGCAAGCCGCAGCTATCAAGCAAGCAGCGTCAGCTGATATATCAGTGGTAGGATTGAAGGACCTTGAGACGCGCATTGTGCAGCTCGCATTACCTTTGCGTCAGCCACCTGCATGCCAATCTCGAATTTCATAAAGATTCAGATAACAGTACATTATCACTGCCATCCCCTAGACGATGCTCTGACCCTGATGCAACATGCTCTTCCAAGATATAAACATACAGCAACATTTCTGGGCTTTGATTGAGAGTATAAAAGTGAGCTGCGTCAAGTGACAGAGTTCAGCTGAACGGTATCTTTCAGAGTGTGAGTAAGTCATGGAGATAGTGACTGGTTGTGAACTGTACTCTAAGTGTTCTGCAATGTTGCTGCAAGGAGTAGCGTGACGAGCGAGTTCCGGGGCTTCAATCGGGGTGTTCCTAGCTAGGACGTTGGGTCCACCATTTTTGAGTGGTCAGAGAGACATCTTATGTACACAGAACTTATGTTAAGGACAGATTTTATTATTTAGATTTTATAACATTTATATATGTGGTAATTATTTGTTTTGTTTTCTCTCAACTTGTAGCAAACAGGTGACTTTTACAGATACATTAATTTAATAGTGATTAATAATTAGTGACATTCAGACATTTTGGTGTAGATTGTGTATAAATAAGAATTTCTTTACTAACCTTTCATTCAACCAATGACATCACCCCTTAACGTACATTGCCGCAACTTGTAACAGGGTCATTCCATGTGAAATCTGAAATTTTTTAATTTTTTGGTTGCTTGACCATTTTGCATTTTTTTTTATAATTTGACTACCATTACTACCATTACCCAAGAGGTGAAAACCATTTTCGTTAAATTTTTATCTCTCACCATATTGGATATAAGCCCTTTTATGTGGTGGCCCATGCAGCAAAATCAGCTATTGCAACCATTTACCAAAAAAAAAAAAATTGTATTTAATTTCCCATTACAGTTATGTAGTTCCTGTTTTCAGCAACATGCAAATAATGTTTCAAGTGATCTTTTCATTACTACAAACACAACTTTCTTACACACTAAACTTTTACTACAAGGACTTAAAGTTTGGGTTTCAGAAGCTAAAAAACAGCATTTTTAACCCCTTGTAGCTTAAAAAGGGCTATGAACCTCATGCATTCAAACCAGTTTTTTTTTCACCTTTACAGCGACACAATTTTTTAAAATCCAAAAATTTCCAAAAATTGCCAACTTTCCAGTCAAGTAAACTGAAAAGAGCTGAACGGAAATTTTTTCTTTGCTTTGCAGGTAGGCCTACAAACTCCTGTTGGAATGTAACCAATCCCCACAGAAAAAGTTTTGTGGTTTAAACTGGTTTAAAAGTTACGAACACTAAAATATCTTCAAAAAATACTTCAGGATTTCAGAAGCAAAAAAATAAACTTTTCTTATATCTTTTGTATTACAAAGGCTTTAAAACATCAAACATTTGTACTAAACAGCACATCGGCAAGATCATGTTGCTGTGGAGAACAATCATAGCTGTAGGCAGGCCCACCACATGTATCATATGAACTATTGAATTGGACGCACATATTTCCTGCTCTAGCATCGAGGAGGATCAAGCATTGCATGTGCATCACTGCAGGAAGAGGTTCACACGGATTATTCCAATGCTGAGTTAGGTGATGCACATTTTGTGTACGGGTTGACAAATGGTAACGGCAGCACCACACAGTGTTTGTATTGTGCACGCTTCCCATAACGACGGTGTCCAGATACACACATTTGAAGCAATCCACAACCATCTTAGAGAACACGAAACTTTCGAACCAGTCAATCGTGACAGAGGACGGCGAGAGAGATGATGCTGGCGTTGGAAGAGGCACTCCCGCATGAAGTGGATGAGAACCTCGATGTCAGCACGCACAGTGAAGCTACTACATGTAACGTGGACCATACACTGGCTTGGAGAGTGCTTCATGAAAACAAGTACATTCCACACCACGTACGTGTTTAGGCCCTGACACCTGTGAATCTTCCTGTTTGTCATACGTTTCGCCTTTGGTTTGGCCGACTTCTGTGAAACCTTTCTTTGTTACTGTTGATGCAACTTTGAAACGAGATCACATATGAACACATCCAGGCCTAGGAAACTCTTCATGGTATGTTGCAAACACGCCACCACCAACAACAACCGTCAATGTTTAGGCTGTCATTGTGGGTGACTGATAGGACCTCAGTACATGCCATGATCAATGGTAAGACATACAAAGCATTTTTAACAAACAACATGTTGTGTTGGAAGATGTCCCATTACACGTATATGGCAGAACATGTGACAATCAGAAATTCCCCAGGTATTCATCAACGCATCCAGCAGTCTATGATACGGCAGGTCGAGTCACATGTTCCTCCTGATGGAGAGCATTTTGTACATTTTCTGAAAAGCTGTTAAGTTTCACAAGTTCTAACGATTGTCACAGTTGTTCCTACCGTCTGTATGTTAGTGGCGTAGTATGTGGCATAGTAACGTGTTACAGGCTGCTGTAACGACCACCCACCACAGCAATATGATCCTGCCTGCGTGCTATCAACCATACGTCATGTATTGCCAACTGCAGCGCAGAAACTGTGTTTAGGACCTGTGTGTTCCTCTGAAGATTGTTTCCCCAGAATATTGACATGGAATTATGCAACATCCTGTCTGAGTGAGTGTGTCTGTGTGTGTGCGTGCAGACGTATCTTGAGTGTGTGTGTTCGTGTGTAAAAAACATTCAGAGTGTGTGTGTGCGGACGTGTCTTGAGTGTGTGTGTGTGTTTGTGTGTAAAAAACATTCAAACAAATTTTAATAACATATTTCTATTTTCAAGTAAATATTCTCAGATAATAATAAATCCCATTTCTATAAACAATTATTAGAGAACAGGTAAACAGAATGTTGCACCAACGTCTACTTTTAGTGGCACTACATTACTTCCAGAGCTCCAGCAAACTCAGCGGTTATCAGTTGTAGCCTCGCACAAGGAGTCGGTGGAAACCATCCTAGCTGACCATCAGTGGTCAGCAGTAACAAACTATAAGTGGCGTTACTGAAACTACTTACCAGAGCTTTTTAAAACTAACAGTGTGTGTTATGGGACTTTGACAGCTAAAAACGTTAACCGATGTTATCACATATTAAATAGGCTAGTAGCAAACATGAGCTGCGATTCCCAGTGTGAAATATCTGTGATTAGAAGAGTGATCTGGATACTATTAGCACTTGTCCTATTGTCGTGCATATGTGAGTTACACTGAGCTGCGACTGCTACTGAGCCACCAATCTCCTGCAGCTTCAGTTCAACAAAACTGCAATATTTCTTGCCTCACCAACAAAAAGCACTTCATGTTTAATTGTCCCAAATAAATCTGTGCAGGCATGTAATGAAAAAATTTTACTTTAATAAGTTTTAGCATTTCAATGAGTATGTTTGTAAAATGAAATCTTCAGGAAGATTAAAGAAATCAAGTGGAGTATACACTTTTTGTCATATTATTGACAATATCTCGCCGTATGAGGAAATTTTATACATATGCACTCATTCATACATGCGGCTATGTGACTTAGGGTTCTGAAGCTTCAGAAAAAAACTGGAAATAAGGGATGGGGGGGGGGGGGGGAATAGGGAAAAATTGTTTTTTTTTTCTTTAACGTGAAAATGTAAAAAATTTAATATTTTCTTCAAACTAAAAAATTGTAGAAAATTGAAAAAAAAAATTGCAATAAAAATGATCATACAGTTTCTGAATTACAAATCTAGATGGTACACTTATTTACATTCGGGCCTATCTGCCAATACACAGAGTACCCTACAGTGTTGCCAAACCCAGTAGAAAGGACTGAAACAATCCTCCACAAACAGTCTCCTATCACTGCTTCTTGCCCACGGCTTTCCTGCTTGTGACAAGTAAAAAAAATATTTGCAGGAAAGTATTGGTTTTTTCCACCAAACACGATATAATTGACATGTGCAATTTGACACAGATTGCTGTTTGCCAGGTGTTCAGTTAAGACTTACCATAGTGAGTGTGTGTGTTCCTGATTACTAGTAAACAAGTCATACATAGTTCGGGGTAAAGTGAGCACTCAAAAAACCCTGCAAGAAGCTATATAAAGAGGTAAAAAAATTTTTTAAATAAAATACAAGTTTGTCAATTTTTGTTGATTTTGTTTCAGTATTGTTGTATTTAAATGGGAAAATAAACGTAACTATATTGCGTAATTTTGTTGCCAACCATACAAGGTGTAACGCAGTAACGACTAGTGATACAGTAATGTGATGCTACTGTAGTTTCCCTTATCTTAAAACTGTATAGTTCTCATGTCTGCCTTCTTTCAACACCCCTACTCCTTGCTAGTAAGTAAACGTTCAGAATGAAACAGATACACCAGTTCTCCACTCTTCTCCTTATTTTAGTTATCATTTATAAGTTACTATACATTATTTAGCCACCACGGGTTTAGTATAATTTCACTATGATTTTAAAGGATTTTATCCAATTTTTCCAGAAAATTTGAAAAAAAAACTGATTTTTTCCTTTCACCAATTTTTGTGGAAATTGTAGAACCCCAGGTTTTTAATTTTGTAAATGCAAAATCCTAAGTATACTACTTTCAAGTACCATGCTGTAGCCTTCAACTGTGATCTGATCACTGTTAAAAATCACAGATACCAGGCAACGACAATCACAGTTATAACTGTTATTTTCAAGTACCTGTTTGTGCCATCTCTATTGACACGCCCTCACAGCCCAGTCACTTCTCAGCCTTTAACGCCAGGTACAGAAAGGCAAGATGTCGAGAGAATGACTGGAGTACTCAATCGTCGATAAATTCTGAACTACTCATAATTTGATTACTTTTTACGGTGTAGATATTTATTAGTGCACGTCTACTTGAACAGCTTTACACAACAGTATACTTTGTTTTCGAGTAAATATTAAAAACCACTTTTAGATAAATATGGACGAATACCTATAAAAATTGAAGAGGCCTAGGGCTGACTGCACAGTCATATTGAGAACAATCGAAGGCCTCTCTGAGTGAACTGAGACAAATTTTCATTGCAGAGACGAAAAGTGAGTGATATGTACAGAACTAAGAACTTCTTAAGGTGTTCTCAAAACTTCCATAAAAATTTCTCAGGCAGCAAATCAATCATAGAAGCCATAAATTGAGATTAGAATGCCACATGGGGGAGAGTAATATTATTATTTTTAATGTAATGTTAATATTTTAGAGGAACGTAACCACGCGTTTTAGAGGAACGTAACCACGCGTTTTAGAGGAACGTAACCACGGCGTAAATGAAAGACTGCATTGTCATCTGCAACACAATTCATATGTGTTGTACATTTTTACATGAAAGCGATGTCGTTTTTTTTACTGTCCCTTTTGTTATAAAACAAAGTGGTGACGATACCAATTTATAAACAGAATCGACGACATATTTTTATTTAGCATTTTTTCAGCTTTACAGTACGTGAAACACTAAATATAAGTTAACAAATTACTGACACGTAAGTTTTGTGCATAATAAATGGGAAATAATATACATTTTAGCTACATTCGCAAGGCGATGCACTAAGAGAAATTATTTTTCTCACAAATATTGTGGTAACACTTCACCTCAACTGAGATCTCAGTTTCCTGTCTCTGCAATGCAAACAAACAATTCTCATATTTCACTCAAGTTCTCCTTGGGTTCACATTTACCTCAAGATTTTCCTCAGTTGACTCTGCAGTCCACCCTTAGGCCTACTTTTATAAATATCGAAGTAATAATCTAGAGCTCTACAGTCATACCATATTGTAGCAACAAACCTATGCTTGAGAGGTTATAGCTACGAACGACCAGACAAGTGGCACATTGTGTTGTACAGTACAGAAGTGTGCGTGTCGTTTGAACAGTAATAGACGTGCAATAAGTTACTGGCCTTTTTAAGATTATCATGAAGCAAATCAATATTTCCCAGTGTTGGCTCACTTGCCAAGATAACTGAATGTGTATTTCCACAAGCTTATCTCGTTGACACAAATGAACTCTTGCATAAGCACAACACACACATTCAGGGTTATGACCTCGCACAAATTTCCTGCATACACCCCTTCCCTTCTCCTAGACTACAAACATACTCTGGCCTTAATATCTTTCACTACACCCTTCATGGTTTGCCTCCCTCCCTTTCCACAACTAAATCCAAACTAATTAACATAATGTAGTAACTTACATAATTTACAGTCTTCCAAAAATACCTTGTATAAAAAATCAATAAATTTTCTGTAATAATCAAGTTTCTATACAAACACACACGCAATAAGCTTTTTAACACTGCTAAAATAACTTAATATTACAGATTACCGTAAAAAAATTAATAATACATAAATATGAATGAACAAACGACTTTGCATAGTATTTTATAAATGTTACATACCCCATACGAAGATAAAGTTGATCGTTATACTTTTACACGAGTATTATAGTGTGTCAACTGTGAGTATAAAGAACCATAATCTGTTTCATCTAACTTTTCCATATTTTGAAATTTCTCTTCCAACAAATGTGTCGGACAGTTCCATTGTTTGTAGTTTTAAACCTACCTGGCTTCCTGAAAATTCACGGTCTTCACAATCCTGTTCATGTATGGAATACTAACATGAGATAGACGACTGTGTAGTTTCACATGAACAATCATTACCTATCTGGTATTTGCCGCAAGTAAATGTTGCTCACACCTGCCACATGTGGGAAAAGTATTTCTTTTAAGACTGAGAACTAGTTATGTAGCAGTTGGCAATTTAAAGGTCCCAGCAAAAAGTTCAGTCACATCACAGAGAGCAAGGCTCTCGTAGCTTGTATGGTGCTGTCAATGGACGAATACGTCTACCACTGCACCTAGCCTGACGGAGCCGAGCCTGCTGGGCACAGTAGTGAAAGTGTCTAGGTAAGGGGAGGAAGAAGACTGCTGCTAAGAAATTATTGACCCTTCCTTCTGTTACCTGCAAGTCAGCGGAGACCCTAGGCCGTGCAACATGTACCTCGTTTCAATAGGCTGGCCACCGAGACGGAGCGGCATGATGTATGGAAAAGGAGAATGTGAGGGGTGAGATATGGAATTGTGTTTCACTATTCTGAATGGATCTCAATATGTATGTTTGTTTTATAATAACAGTCCAGAAATTTTACTCCCATAAAGTTTAAGAAATATACTCCAATAAAGAACCTTGTACGAATTTCCAGACAAGCTTACGAAAATGCTTTACTGAACTAATGCAAACAAAAACCTACATATCTTACTTTTGACCCATCAGTCACACTTATTCAGGATTAAATTTGAAATATATTGGAAAATCAATATACTGTATCAGTTTTACAAGTGAATGTACGACATTACTTTGATAATTTTCAAGACAAGAAAAGAATACAAATGGATTTGAAAGGCTCACACTTTTAACAACAGTAAAATTGACTACTAAATGAAATTGAATACGTATTACGTCGGGAAAAGATTAATTATAGTTCTTATTTCTGTCTACTACCTTGATAAAGACTGCGTGGATAATACCTCTTCTGAACTGAAATCCTGTACATGCCAGTGGTGAGAGAGGCATAGAGGTTGGCTGCAGTTACCGTAATATTTGAATACACGTCATTGATAGGTTACGTGCTTTGTGGTGACAAAAACAATAGAATTGGGTAGTGTCAGAGATAAAACATAAAATATTTCTCGTAATTTATTTACTGTATCTAGGTATCTTTGCCTCCTCCCTCCCTTTCCCCATCTCTGCCTGTCTTTCTCACATACATGTTGCACAACATATTTCATTTGGTGTTGAAGTAGTTGTGATAGATGTGTAACTTGAAAAACTTAAATATTGCAAACAAATAGTCTGTCTTACCTACGATATTCAAAGTCAACAACATACTTAAAGTTAAAAACTTAAGAAGTTTCCCAACTCATGACGTAAACCATATTTCTCCACGTCTATAACAAAGAACTAAAATAATTCATAAAATGGTAACATCATTATGTGCAGAAATCACTTCAATATTATTTTATATCCTTGAACCAGATTATAACTTGAAGAAGGATAGTTAATATACTAAAACAACCTACAATTGAGAATATCAAAGTCAGTATACTTTACAAGACTCATTTAATATTTATTCATGAAAAATTACTAGATATCCTTCCCTCGAAATTTTATTTGTCATGAAAACTAAGCACAATGAAATCCTTATCAATATAAGAAGCTATATATAGATAATTTACAAAAAATTATGGTGCAAAGTATCACTAAAGTTTGGTAAACGAATTCCTCGTATGGTAACGTAAAGAATGATGGGAAATTCACGTTGAGCTTTAAGAAGTTTAAGGACTCTGCCTACCTCAGAGTTCCGGCTGCAGCAAGGATAGGGCGTTACAGGTTAAATTATACTCCTAAATATCTCAGTCACTTTCAAACCTACATATCTACCACCACTGACTTTTTTTGTTCAGTACAATACGGTCCACACTGCTACGGAATCTTTTAGCAAGTTATATCAATACCCTGAAAACTATGAGCAAATAAGTGTGTTTATGCCAATTAAACACTCGAAACCCCATACTCACAAAATTCTTTTCACATTTTCCTTTACGTAGCAGTATTCTCCTCTTCTCAATGCAGAAAATGGTTTCCATCCGAAAGTGATACCTCAAAGGGTGACTGAGCTACACGGAATTTAGTTTAACATGTAAAACCCTATCCTTGCTCCCGCCGCGCTCCGAGGTAGGCAGAAGCCTTAAACAAGATCTTAGATCATAAGAGATGAGGAAGCAATCATTCCTGTTGGAAATGAGTGCTCAAATCACTCGGCCACTGCAGTCCTGAAAGTCACACTGTTACGAGAATAGCCTTGCCAAAAAAACTAAATAAAAAACCTAACTTACAACTAACACTATATATGACCATGTCAAAGACTTCACATTTGTAACAAACAGATATAACTTGTCCAATAAATGTTGCTACAGTTAGATCACACTTTCATGTTCTACTGAGCAACTCCAGGATCAGACATTAGGAAAACAATGTTCACAACTGGGTCAGGATGTGCAGTGTTTACAAATTAATCATACTGAATGATGGCCCTAGCTTTTCTTTTGTAACTTACTTCGTTTACTAGGTAAAACTCTGTTTCCACGAAACTAAGATGCATATCTGAGATTATGTACAATGCATGCCTCTGGTTTTCAATAAATACTTTAACATAGCATTGATTTCATTGACAAAAATCTGATAGCATGTTATGTAAAAGTAGATGACTATCGTCTGAAGTGAATACACCAGTATTAGGGTTCTAAAGTATCCAGAAAAAGGGAAGAAAAAAACCACCTGTAGTGGCTAAACAATATACAGTAACTTATATAAGGTCAATAAAATAAGAAGAAAAGTGGAGAATTGGCCTGTCCGATTCATTCTGAACATTGACTTACTAGCAAGGAGTAGGAATGTGGAAAGATACCATAGAATTGGAAGTTTCACAAGAAGAAAACGGCAAATCATGAAGTTATAAACGTAAAACAGCAGAGTTCACCACTTAGCGAGTTGATACAAGTAGCAAGGTAATTAATAATTATCTTAGTGTTTTACTTGTGAATTAAAACTACAAAGGGTTTTTTGTTGTAATCAAAACTGTTTTCTTGGCAGAGATTGTCAGTTGGGTATGAATGAGTATAACTATTTCTGGTTAATTCATGTGCATGTTGTTTATTTTTCTGTACCAAGTTTTATGTTACAATTACTGGTTATTTCATTTTCGTAGTAGGGTACGATGTGTATTGGCAGGTAGGCCCGAATGTAAATACATATACCATCCAGATTTGTAATTATTTTTATTGCAATTTTTTCCCCAATCTTCGGTAATTTTTCACCTTGATTAAAAAAATTCCCATTTTCACATCAAAGAAAAAAAAATATTTTCCTGTTTTTCCCCCAATTTTCCTGTTTTTTTTCCAAAGCTTCAGAACCCTAACCAGAATATAATTAAATACAAATAAAACAGAAAGAGTTGTGCACAAGTACTCACAGGATGGTACTCGCAGATAGAAACACACACACATAGGACGAACACATTTCTCTGCGGACGCGCAGTCACAACGTTTCGCAGACTACATCTGCTTCATCAGGTGATGAAGCAGATGTAGTCTGCGAAACGTTGTGACTGTGCGTCCGCGGAGAAATGTGTTCGTCCTATGTGCATCTGCATCAGTTCATTTCAATGCCTTACAGTACAACCTCACATGATGCAGCGCTTATTAAACTGTGTAAACAGAACATAATTACTGCGACAACACACACTGTGACAGCCATCAATTATGATCCAGCACAACTGTAGATATGCACGTGACGCATTGAAACAAAGTAGTTTACAAATCTTATTCTGAAAATTACCTGCCCAGAAATATCTTTGCTTATGAAGAAAGGTGTTGAAGTGACATAATATACCATAGCAGAAACAAAAATTTTATTAAACATATCCAGGTGCAATATATAATGCTACTACATAAAATTATTTTAACCTGTAAAAATTAGGTTTTATTAATTTATCTACTGTCAACACTAATTTCTTCCCATTAAATTATTTTTACCTCTTATTACCTACTAAGTTTACAACCATTCTATCAATCCTCAGCATAGTTGTGTGCACAATATTCTTAACACTGACTACCATAATTGTTATTGTCCATTGTAACCCAGCTCAAAGTTACATCTGGCTTATCTAAGCAGTACAAACAACGTGAAATAATTTGTACAATACTGTAGACAACTTCTGGGCAATCAACAAGATTACCACGTCCCTATGCAAATTAGTTTTCCAAGTTACATACCATACATCCCCTCCTTTGCATTTTCACTATGTTTAAACAATGCTTAAGTTAAAAATTATGAATAAATAAGACAATTACTTAAGTAAAGATACACATTAAAATTCAAAAATGTTGTAAATCAGGCAGTCACCTGGCCCCCACTAACTGCCCTCCCTCCCCCTTGTCAGGCCCTGGGTTGGTTAAATTGTTGTGTGTTTTGTTTTTATTATAATCAAGTGATATATTTGTGCCGTCTGTGTACGTGCTTTGTTCTGCACTGCTGTTTTTCTTTTGTTTTGTAAACACTGTAGTGGTGGAATCACCTACTCTGCTATCTGGTGTCAGTCGATATAAACGTGTGGTGTTGTATGTCTCGTTGGTAGTAGCAGATGTAACGTGACAAATGCTTTTCACGATTAAAATGATTAGTGACTGAGTTACTAATGTTTCTCATTAATTACCAACATAAATACAACTGCACCAATGCCAGTCACTGGTGTAAGGTGTGTTAGATGTAAATATTAAGAATTGGCACTCATCATGTACCGGCCAAGCCATTAATATTAGACGTATGGTTTATTGATGATGAATGTATCTACATATGTTACAAGTAGTCCACATTAAAATTTTTTTGTTAAGTTAAGTTGTTTAGTTTAGGTACCTACCCTAACTACAGCAGTGTTTGAAATAGATAAAAACGCATGCATGCTCCTGTACGTGCGCTCACAAGTGACGTCAGAAAGTGCCGTTCCCAATAGCCGAGTACAAGTATGCCCTCGTGCAGTTGGGCCGCCTCCCCTTTCTGTTCATCTATTACTATCTCCCTCACCCTCTTCCATAATTCCTTCACTCCCCTCACCAATACCATCGCATGCTCAAGTTCGTTCCACTCCCTTAATGTTCTGCTTACCATGGAATTCTTCCCTCTCTCTATTCTGTTTACAAGCTTCTGAATCTTCCATTCATGATCCCCTCTAACCCTATACCGTCATCTTTGAATCTTGCTTTCCAGTTGTGCCCATCCCCCTACACTAATCTTTCCACCTTCCTCCTCTCCTGCAGTGCGTCCCATTTTAGTGCCTCGACCCTTACCGATTGTCTACACCCTTTCTCTCCCTCCCCTTCACCCCTTGTCATCCATACTGTAAGTACCTATCTGGCTGCCCTTCTCTATCTCCACCCCCAAGTATGGCTACGGGCACTCCATCCTCCGTCCCACCCTACTATCTAAAGCCCCGTTCACAACTTACACGGCACAAAGCATTAGAAAGTAAATATCTGTGATACGAACGATGGCGTTCACAACTAATGCTTGGCATGACTTACAATGGCGTAAATTGCTTGGCCTGGCATTAAAGATGGGCCTCTCTGAGTTTTGTACGCCAAGTTTTTCATGCCAGCCAATAAGAATGTTAAAAGTCATAAGTGCTGAGACAAGAAAATTTTCATCCAATAACAAATAAGTTCTTTTCTTGTTCATTATTTTCTGATAGGTCAGGAAACAATATATTTTGTGGTGATAGTGTACGGACAATTTCGCATGACATGCTGTGTAAGTTATGTTATTTTTTTCATGTAGATCGTGAACGGGCCTTTATACATCCTAAACAGTCTTTCCACCCTTCTTGTATCCTTCAGTTACTACGTTTCCATGTGGGATTAAAATCTAATCTAGAATTGAATCAGTATTGAGTCGATACCTGTTTAGCCTACATGCAACGTGCCAATTCAAACTGAAATAGATTTGGATCTGTTAGTTGAAACGTGGGGTGGTAAATATTTGGTTGCAGCAAGTGAGTTAGCAGTCATGTCATAAATCAACAGTAAACATATCGTGTTTACTGTTCACGCTGGAGAAAATATCAGACAAATAACCTACACGCCACAATGGACAACTGAAAATTACTGATAGTCGTAGTAATTTTGCAATTAATGTTCAGTATATATAATTTAATGCAAAAATACGAGCAAGAACGAATGGAACGTGTAAGAGAAACAGCATTTTTCGTCTGCTTACCATCAACAGACAATGAATATCTTTTTCCCTGAATATTTCAATAAGCGTGAACACTTCTTCCATTGTCCAAATATTTCTGTTTACCGGTACATGCGACATTATTAGAACTATTATTCGTAAACAGATGTTGACAGTGTGTGAAATTCATCCTGATACACTTTCAGTACGATCTGTGTTTACATGTCATTTCAAATCGAACTCAATCCGATTCGATTCCAATTTTTGCTGGAACGACCTTGAGACTCAAATCGATTTGGATACCGTTTATATGACCATTCTCAATTCCGAAAGTGGTTTCAGATCGATTTGAATACGACATGGAAACGTGGCAAGTGCGTTCCATCCCATATCACTCATCATCCTCTCCATCCTGACCCTGCCTTCACTTACCCTTCACCCAACTGGTTGCCCTTCTTTGCACCCTCTCCAGTTCCTTCACCTCAACATGCAACAATATTTGACATAGGACCACTAACATCTATATTAACACTTTTCATTAATAAACTGTGCATGTAAACAAATAGTTTGGCCACATAGCAAGTGGCATTGACATATATATAGTGGAATAGGCCATTATAACAATAACTGCGTGTCAAGTGGTCGTATACAAAGTCGTAGGTACACACGCAGTGCACATGTAGGAGGTAGAATGCTTACGTGACCCTATTTCGTATCAACGATAGCTGATAAAAGCAGTTTTGCAACTAGGATATTGTGCGTTTCGCGAGTTCCAAAGTCGACATTCTTCAATACGTATGAAAGTTCCACGCCTATAAACAGTATTGTCACTTCAACCACACTGTACACCACAATCCACGATAAAGTAATACCAACTATTTTTTGTAGGGCCTACCTGCTTATTGGACGTGAGACGAGATATAATTTCACTTGAAATAGGTAGGGCCTATGCCTATTTACTAAGCGATTACTGTAGGCACCGTCTTCCAACCAATTCAAAGAAAAATTATTGAATTGAAAATACTCTACAACGGAGGCCCACGTAATCCACTGAAGCCAACTATTTATCTCAAGAGCAAACATCACATTACATGGACTACTTGCGCTATTTTATGTGCGTTTATCGCGATGCCAAAGCAAGATGGCCTCTGAACGAAATTTTTATTGGCAACATATACAAACGCATGTATGTTTGCGGTAAATACACACGAAATCGATTAAGTTTGTGGTCAATGTAAGAGTACTGCATAGGAAAGTAAGCAATGAATAACGGCACATCATTCCGTGCACTTGAAGGCCAACATTTGTTGCGGTTATTTACTTACCGATAATTGTTCCACTTCACAATTTCAGCTGCAAAATTGTGTCACTTGTTGTACACAACACTAAATTCTAAATAAAACACACACTAAATAAACAAACTAGTCGGTACAACAGTCATTTTTACAACTTTCTCTCTCAACTCGCGAAAGGCGGACATGCGACTGTCGAACCGAAGTGTTGAGTGCAAGAAGTTTCACAGAAGTGTCTAGCCGCTGACACTGTGCAAGCATTCGGGCATCATCGGAAATACTCGGGTATCATCGGAAATGCTCGGCCGCCCGCCTCGAGTCAGTGCCCCCTCCCCTCACAGGCGTTAGCTCGCTCTCTCACTTCCTATCGCTTCCTCCCTTCCCCCCCGCTCTGAACACGCCTGGACACCTATGAACTAGATTTTTCGCAGCAATCATAAGCAAACCACGTGTATCCGATTTTCAAATTGCAAGGAAAATTTTCTTTCCATACTTTAATTATTTATTTGTTCCCCTGGCCGAACTACCACAAGCTCCTCCCCTTCTTACCACAATGCTTTACTCTCTTCGCTCGCACAAGCAAAGCTAGAAACAATAACAAATGCCTATCGAAAGTGTTTCTCTTAGGGCCGGTTTTACCACCTTCGGCTAAACTTCAAGTCAGTCTTAGCTGGAGGTTAAATCGAAAATTTGTGTTTATTATTTTTGTGGCCCAGAAGGGGCACACCCTAGGTCGTTAGTCATGGCGTCGGGACGGAAGTCTGGTGATACAGCTGCGCACAAACTTTCAGTCTTAAAGAATCATAAATGTGGAAAGTGTGATAAAGTAGTACGAAATGGTATATTGTGTGAACAGTGCGACATGTGGTATCACTATAGTAAGTGCTGTAATGTGGATGAAAAAAATATACCAAAAGATGAATGGCACTGTGCCACGTGT
>PNEQ01003978.1:0-11909 GCA_003012365.1 Medauroidea extradentata
ATTTCTGGGCGAGCACTCGCAATGTTAATTGCCTGTGTCTGTTAAACTGCGTCAAAAGAACGGTTAAATAAAAGAAAGAAAATGCCGATATTATGATTTTTATTTATTTATTCATCTGTAGCTGATTAACCTCACTGCTATCCGGGCATCAATATAATAGGCACCGCCTCTACATCAGCTCACTGTGTTTTTTTTTTTTTTTTTTTTTTGCCGGCTAACTACTTGTAATAGCAACGGAGGAGAGTTACGTCCAACATATAAACAAACAAACAACATACGTAGAAGAATCAGCCCCACTACATTCTGCCGTCCCGAACAGGAACGACGTAACCTCCCACACATCTAAATAACAACGAGAAAAGAAAGAGGGAAGCCCATCACATTCTGACAGCCCGAACAGGGACATCATAACCTCAAAAACCAGCTTCTAGATAATAACAACACTGCAACGTAGACGAAGGACCCATCACAGCATTATAACCATTTTTCAATACACATTTAGGAGGCCTACCAAAGTTTTTCACAAGTGCATAATATCTTCATGGAGATTTAACGAAAAATAAATAAAATGTAAAAGTACGGTGGCAAAATAATTTTGAAGCTGCAAATCTATGGTACCTAAAATAGTATTAAAAGTTTGTAATATATTATTACGTACAATTCAATCAATTAAGAAAAACACATGTATGTGCAGTTAGCATTAAAGAGAAGACAAATTTTGGTACAAAGAAGGTAACATTGTGAAACTAGTAAAAAGACACGGCAATACAACTTTTTAAACGTCAATCAATTCTATAGTATTTTCAAATGTGGAATAAGCAGCACGAGTCATTAATGTAATACTAAATTATAATACTATAAATAACACAAATGTGTATAGAGTAAGAGGGTAAATGTGTCCTTTCACATCCCTTCCCAAATTTGAAACGTCGAAGCAAACGCAGGTGTAAATCTTAAGTTTTAAATTTGAATTTTAAAAGTAAATAATTAATTAAATATCTTCTACATTTCAGTAAATTCCTATCAAGATCATGTATGACAGAGCTTTTAATTTTAGGATACTTTATATCATAAGACTGATGTCAACATGCAAACCATCGCGTTGTCATGAAAATTGTGAGAGAGAGCATTATTTAATTTTGCACATATTAATAATTTCAAGTAACGTATAATGTTTTCATAAAAAGTTAATTACAGTATATGTATTTAAAGCAACGAATAATACAAAGCCACATAGTGTTTTGAAAACCTCAAGCAAGGCTGACGCGTCACGTACCTACATTCGTGTAGACAGCAGCGTTTGGACTCCGAGACAAGCATGCTCAGCAGAACTCAAGTTCATGCTCAGTACTTTTGTCAGCATGACTTCATACGTCGTTGACATAAACAGAACTGTAAATGAAGACGGAAGAAGACCTCGGCAATTCCTTCACCCGAGATTTTCCTTATTAACACAATCCCGATATCTTAAAGTTTCCTTCCGTATCGAAGAGGGCTTCAACCTTTTCCATATACCAGCTGCCAGAAGACTAGATATAATATGCTATCCAGGAAAATGTCAAACAAAATTTAAATTTTAGGTCCACACCTACATGACAAGATGAGGGCATCCATCATGATAAACATCACCCCACAGACACGGTCGAGGACGACCTTCATTCTTGACAGAGGGGATACTGTTATTAACCACGTAAACCTGGTTCTAACACAGCGCTCAGTTACCAGGCCACCCAGCCAGGGATTCCAGAATATTAAACATAAGTTGCTGCAAACTGCAAGGCAGAACTCCCCTCTCCGACAGCGGTACGAGTTGCCACATAGGGCGCGATAAAGGGGCGTGACACGCTACCTACGAGGTCTGCCTACCCCATATCGTCGCCAGGACCACTTCACTACCAAGATGCACCACGACGTCCAGATCTACGACATGCCGATCGCCGTGGACGTTTCCTTACTTCAGCCTCAGCATCATTAATAAGGTGAGATTGTCATCGTCGTAACTAAATTAAGTGGCTCATAAGTAATAATAAATGTCTCTAACTATTCTTGCCTCCCTCCGTAAAGAACACCGTAAATATAATGAAATAGTTGTATTTATTGTAAATTAAAGCCGTACCTGATATTAAGACGACGAGTCTCTATAATATTAACAGAATCCCTCGTTTAAACAAGTTATAAAATACTGTACGTTTTACAGAATACTCTAGCATTACCAAACAACCAAAATGAGTATCACTTTCGTGAACGTTACAGGTGGAAACTATAAAGAAATTTATGAGCTATAAATTAACTTGAAAATACTGTAGTTCAGTAATAGACCAAAACTCAACCGAATCCACAAAATTGAAAAACAAGTAGTTACGGTAGATTGAGAAGTATCAACAACCAATAACAGGGTGTCTACCTGATTGTAAAAGTAAAATTTAGTGACTTTTTTGGTGACTTTTTGTTGAAAATGTGTTTAATAAGCTTTTTAACAAGTGCAAAACAGCAGAACAATTTTATTATGTTTCCTCCAACTGCTGATAGCGCGAAGCATATCCAATTTTAAAATGTGTAATTAATATTGACCTAAATTTAAGTTGTCTTTATGTAGATGACTATGATAACTAATATACAAACTAATTATTTATTTTACTTGCACAGTGCACGAGAAATACTTGTAGTGTAAACATGCCCGTTTGACAAATGATTCAACAAGAATCAAACACCCAAAAATTATATTTGTGACTTATACCTAAATATTAGTGCTGGGACGAACTCAAATTTATACAACGAACCGAACTCGAACTTAATGTAGCAATAGCTCCCTCGAATCCGAACTTGAACTGAACCTTTAATATAGTCCTCGAACCGAACTTGAACCGAACCGTCCTGTTATTCACCGAACTCGAACTGAACTCGAACCAAACTCTAAACGGTTACCTATTTTACTATTGCAATAAAGAAAAATGTTTGACCCTTAACATTTTTTCAGAACAGATGGAAGACATTCTTGTTCATCAATATATAATACACAAATATCAAAACATCAAACTGTTTGGTTTGCTGTCCATTTATTTATTTCTAATTATTAGAAAATTAACTTACACACAATATGTATACCACTTGATTTTCAGTACCGTACAACATACTAGCTAGAAGCAATATTTTTCCAGCCAAAGTGAAGATTCGAGTTTGAGAGACGCTGCACTTTCATACGAAAACATATTAGTGATAGTATAAATAACACGCTGTTGGTACCAGGAGTGTATCACACATACAAGAACAAAAATTGTGGCTGTGGGTGTGGCGACACCATCTTGTCTATCATGTCGCACTATCACTCACCAAAGTTATACAGACTTTTCAAAGGTAGAGGTTGGCAACAGTTATCTGTACTGATGTAAACAATATGATCACGTATTCTTATGTGCTTGAATGTTAATGTGGGATACGTTTTTAGTAGTCGGTTTAGAAGTTCGGTTATTACTTATAGTTTGCAGATTTTCTAACCGAACTCGAACTTTTTATTTACTTTTCGAACTGAACCCGAACTAATTTTTTTGTAGTACAGTATTTTTTCTCCGAACTGAACCGAACTTAGCCTACAAGTTCGAGTTCGGTTAGAAATTCGAACGTTCGACCCAGCTCTACAAAATATACTACAAATTAGTGACTATTGTGGGACTTTCGTGACCTTTTTCAAAAATCGTGACTTTTTCGGGACTTTCGTGACTTTAGTGACCTAGTAGACACCCTGATATAACCAATATTATATTTAGCTGTTTGAAAACACAAACTGTAACATTTAAGTTACTACAGAAAAACCTATATAATTATATTTTAAAAAATCTCTGCATAGTTAAGTTTGTCTTTAGTCCTGTCAAAACTGTTTACCGTACTATACCTAAAACATGGCATTTACCACTCCTTACTAAAAACCTATGTAATTTTGCCACTTAGACACAAAACCCCTTCAGCAAAGACATTAGGAATATTCAGTGTATTCAATTGTTTTAAGGTTCCTTTGTTTTACAGAACTGTACTTAAAACTTTAAAAACTTTTATAGAAACATTTACAAAAATAAACCAGAAAAGCAAATTGTAAGATTCAGTATGTCTTCAAGTCTCATAGCAAGTACATTTCTCAAATAAGAGTGAATCAGGTGAGACAGTGTACAATGAACAAATTTTATACAGCTTTACTTGATAACAACTGTTTGAAACAAAATTAGTTCAATATTTTTTATTTTATTTAAGTATTTTTATACAGTATTTTCCAGCATATAAGACCATTATTTAAACATATTTTTGGTCTTCAAAAATTACTACTCGTCTTATATGAAGGTGTGAAAATTTTTGGTAACCTAAAAATCGTTTGAAAGTTAAGCTGTAAGCTGTAGAGTTATACGATGTTTCAAGGAATTGCGTTTTCCGTTACAAATAAAAACAAGTGCCCCTTTTTTTTAAACAAAATTTACGGTGCAAAATTTTTATGCATAGATCATGTCTCGCCAGCATAAAACTCTCAGGCGGAGAAAACAAGGATCTAGGTGGTGTACCACACATTCATGTAGTGCTAGGCTGGCAGGCAACAACAGCACACAGGAATGTCATGACTTTGCAAGCAGCTAGGGAAGCCCGGCGTTGCCATATAGCACGCGGCATGCCTTAGTCCGGCGTTGCCAAGTCACGCATAGCTGCCGGCAACTGATGCTGTAGCCGGCCATGTGTGCGACGTGTGCCTTCGCTGTGCATTTCCTTGGCTCTTGGGTGCCCGAAGGGCAGTAGTAGCCAATGTTATTTGTTTATGGGTCTCCTATGATGATTATATAACGGTAATAAATGCATTAAAAATTTTAGACTAAAATTTTAATGTTTGTGGCAAAGGAAAAAAATATTTTTCCAGCAGTAATTTCAAAATAAAAAATTTACTTTCTTTCCACCCCCCCCCCCCCCAAACCCCAAGATTTTGGACCTTTCAAACCATGACTCGTCCTATGTGCAGGATCGTCCTATACGCCGACAAATATGGTATGACTATTCTTTGTATTTTTAAATTGATAACTGTTTTTTCTTTTAAGTGGCCACATACATTTCATAATTTATAACTCTGCTAAGTTAAATATTTTATCAGCCAATTCCTATATAATGACACAAGGCAATATGGTAAAACATTTCTTACAATGTTAATGTATAAAAATGAGAAAACAAGCAAACTGAGCCCCTACTAAAAACCCAAAAGAAAATCACTTAACAAAATTATTTCAACCAAAGTAACCTATAATAAAAACAAAAGAAAGTGGCTCAGTAGTAAGAATTGCAATTTAGTATACGTACATAAGACACAGATTTGAGCAAGTTTGTTTTCTAGATTAAATGGTGATCGATCAAGATGTAGCTGGACAAAAAATATTAACGGTTAAACCAATCAACGTATTGATGACGTGAAGAGTTATCCTGAAATACAGTGAGTGATCTTTTAAATGCTAAATGTATTGAATTGAAAATAATGTTGAGATTTTATTAAATGTTTGTGCAAAAACGATGGCTAGGTCCATTTCCTTTATTTATGACAAAATGTAAGACCCTGGCACTTGGTACTGAATTTAAGAGTGTTAACACCATAAGTGTGTGAAGTATACAGAGTCCATAAAAGATCCTGATCCCTCATTAGCAGCTAAGCGAGTGTATAGAATTGAGTGTTCTACCAGAAGTATAAGTATATGAGCAGTTAGTCTGTTCTCACCCACAAACATTTTATATTTTATATTATTATCAAATATATTAGGTATTAGTTTTAAACAGTATAGGTTTTACCGTAATTATAGTAACTAACTTAATATCTGTAGAAAAGTCAATAAAGAACCATTTTTCCTGAAAACAAAATTGCAATTGGCAGTAGCCTTAAGATTCGAGATCATCAAGAAGATTTGATTGAAAGGTCATCTTACATTCTAGGTCATTTTGGATATTAGGTCGTCTTAGATTCAGGTATCTATGGTATACTGAACTACTGTATATGTAGGGCATGTTTCAATATGTTCACGTTGTTTGGAGGCCACAACCTTCACCACAACACGTTAAAATCAAAATACACACAAATACTATTACACACAAATACATACACACACAGTATCACTTCACAATACACAACAAAAACTACAGCAGTATTAGGCTAAATTATTTACAAGGTATGACAAATAGATGTTAATTCCATCTTACCACAGTTAAGTGTTACAACAGGGCCATACTTCCTGTGTTGTGCGTGCATTAAAAACTGTGGCGTGCCTCGTCTACAGTGCAGCGCAGTGCGGAGGGAACACACAGACACACACACAAGAAACCCAACTGGAAGCCTCAATGCTGGGAGAAGGCATGCAGCACTAAGGCAGAAGCCTCAAGCAGGCAGTAAAAAGATATCCAGGGTTTACCTGAACTCGACCTACCCATGGCGCAAATGAAGCACCATGCAGCATTCACGTGGTGGCTGCCCTTGCGCTGCGGATTACAGTGCCGCGAGCAGATAATCTGTGTCATGTTGAGAATGATGGATCCTGCTGGCACGCAGTAATTCCCTGCAACAACAACACTTTCCATAAAACACCATTTTACTTCAAAGGAACAAATTGAGCACGAACATGTGTAACACACAGATTTTTTTCCCCAATTCCTATAAATTTTCACAACTTCTGTAATGCATAGTTAAATTTATAATTTCTTACATTCTTTTAGCACAAAGAAAACCTCTGCCTTAAGAACTCCTTCACTGTCATACTTCCACAACGTTGCATGTATATATGAAAGATACTGCACTAATTTTTAAAGTGAGGATTATTGTGGGCGAAGAGCATATACATAAAAATGTAGTTTTGAAATATTGAGGTTTAAATATTTTGTTCTAGTATTTCAGCAATAAAAATGGAGTTGGTTACACAGTGATGGCTCTTGTCTGTGCGGCGCCCCAGGCATTGCCTCTTCATAGGGTCCGTTATAATATTGAAACAACCAAAACCAGCAAAAACTTTGACTTTGACCTGGGTAAAAACTGAGCCTTGTCGCCTAAAGACGTACGTAGCAAATCGTGTGGCACAAATTCAAGAGCGGGTTCCTCCACAATTGTGGAGACACATCAGTTCTGGGGAGCAACCCTTCTGACTATGCCACACATGGCATGCTCCCCCAAGAATTTCTGTCGCTGGCCATGTAGTGGCATGGCCCTGAGTGGCTAGGTGACCCTCCTGCACAATGGCCAGTTTCTAGTGTTGACCAGGCGCCGAAAGACATCCCGGATTTAAAATCCTCCGAATTTGCTCTAGTCACCACCTACGCCCAGCTGGACGACCTTCCCGTACTGCAGCAGATCTCATGGCCTAAACTGGTCCGCATTATAGCTTATGTGAGGCGGTTCATCAACTGTGCTAGAAAACAATCTTGCCCAACTGGTGCCTTCTTGAGATCCGAGTTGGAGGAAGCCACTTTGTTGATCTGCCAAATTGTTCAACGTGACCGTTTGACGGAAGATATGCAGCGTCTCAGACGGATGGATTCATGCTCTATCCGAGTCCAATGTCTTGCACCGTTCCTGGACCAACATGGTGTGCTCAGGGCGGGCGGCTGCCTGTCAAATTCCAACCTAGAGTACGATCAAACAACCTATCATCCTTCCCAAAAACCACACAGCTGTTGAAGCTTTGGTCGACCACTACCATATCAAATACCTACACGTAGCACCTCAATTGTTACAGTCTCTCCTCTTTCAAGAATTCTGGATCCTGTCCGGTAGAAGCCTAATCTGCACTCGAGTTTTCAAATGTGTTCGCTGTTTTTGCTGCAAACCCTTAAATCCTTAAATCACCCACCTTTTATGGGTGACCTGCCAGCAGAGAGGGTCATCCCTACTTGTGTCTTTCACCGTACTGGCATAGATTATGCAGGACCCATTCCAGATCGGCTTAATGGTCTCTGCCGTTGTCCTATCCAGAAGGCATATACCTGCATCTTTATATGCTTGGTCACAAAGACTGTTCACATTGAAGTTGTATCAGATTTGACAACTGATGGTTTTATCGCAGCTCTTTCACAATTTCTGTCAAGACGAGGTCTGTGCACTTCTCTGTATTCAGAATGCGGAACAAATTTTGTGGGTGCTTCTCGACACCTGATCCATGTGTTCCCGAATCTCCTCAAATCCCCCCCATTGACAGACTTCGCTGCTTCACACTCAATCAATTTTCATTTCCTGCCACCATCGAGCCCTCATGTAGGTGGATTATGGGAGGCTGCCGTTAAATCTGCCAAACACCATCTATGTCGGGTTGTCTGTGACCAAATACTTACTCTTCAGGAGCTGATGACACTTTGTGCCAGGATTGAAGCAGTACTAAATTCTAGACCACTTACCCCAATGTCATATGATCCAAGTGATCTGACAGCTCTCAATCCTGGTCATTTCTTAATCGGAGCCCCCTTTGTTGCTATCCCGGAACAAGTACCCCCAAAACAGATTTGCCTCACCCGGCGACGGAAAATGGTATGCACTCTTGCAACTCATTTCTGGAGAAGGTGGCCATCATGAATACTGTATTTTATTGTGTATTGGTCACACATTTTATTCAAAAATTTTCATTAAACAGTAGTGGTTCAAACTAATAAAAAATTTTTTTTACTGAAAAAATTAAATAGTATTTTGCAACCAAAACTAATTATACTTGCCATACGAACTGCGTTTTAAACAAACAAAGGAATAAATATTTCTTTGCATGAAAGAGAGTTAAGTTTGCCATAATTTACAAATCATCGGCATCATGTGAGGAATCAGAACTGTCAAGTCCATCATGGCCGTCGCTGGAATGGTCGCTATTGTTACCATCACTCTGCCACAGGTCTTCGTCTTCCGTTCCGTTGAGAGCATTTGATATTCCAGTCTTCCTGAAACTTCTCACGATCATCTCACTAGAGATGAGAGACAAACTCGTAGCTATGTGACACAACCATTATGCCGCATTTCACGCACGTAGTCTAGCACACTTGCATCTATTTAAGGAAATTTCCCATGTTTTGCACCCCGAAATGCTTTTCTATTAACGCTTGTGTTGCAAAGTTGTTCTTGCTGTTTCCTCCAGCCCCGCAACAATTTCTCATTGTCATCATGCTCACGGCCAGCAGCACGATTTCTGAACTGTTCTGCGTACGAAATCACTTTCAGTTTGAACCCGGCAGTGTAAGCGTTACGTTTTCCCATCACAAAATCTTAGTAATGCACTTCAATTCTGTTAGAGTAACAACGAAAAACTAGAGCGAGCGGTGCAAGGCTAGCGCACACTTGGTAACACTGCCTGACCTAGTCCCACTCCAACCCCCCCGCGCTAGTTTACTAGGACTATGAGTCAAGGTCGCGCGTGCGCTTTGTTCCAGCCTGCCTGTCTTGCATGCATTCAGCAGGCCGTGTGGGCTAGATCTTGCCTTGTGGTTACCGTGACCAATAAGAGGAATTTTTTTTTTTTCGCTATTTAAAAATAAGGTGTGACCTATATGTGATAAAATACAGTATCTTCACCAACTCCGGCCTAGAGGGAAATGGCAAATCCAAACCCCAGAGCTCAGTGATGGAAACCTTGTTTTGGTTGGTGAGGATCGGGCTCCTCCCCAAACCTGGTGCCTGGCCAGAATAGTGAAACTTCACCCAGGAAAGGATAGTGGTGTTCGGGTTGTAGATGTTCGTACACCAAAAGGGGAACTTCGTTGTCCTGCTCACAAACTACAGTATATAGACTTCCAGTGTGCTAAGTGACAGATTTTTGTGAATTTGTCATAAGTGTAAATATCAATATTATAGATCCCTCAATTAGGTCTTGGCGGGCGGTATGTTTAGGATATAACCTGTATTTTCTATGTATTTGTGTGCGGTTGAACATCAGTGAATTTGATACAAGTGGTGATGAGCTCGAAGCGGAAGCTGGGAACCGAGAAGGCAGTGAACTCAAGATGGCCGTCTGGTAAGCGTGGTCATATGGCTTGGCCATTGTTTTTTTGTGTGTGTTGCAGTGTGAAAGCGTCGGTAATTCAAAACAATGATATGTGCACACACTGTTGACTGGCTACCTAAATGTTTGTTCAACCACCAGGTCACATAGGGACGAGATACATAGGATCTAGGTGTGGGCACTGGCGTTCCACGTTATAATTATTTGATCGTCATATACCACAGCCACTTTTCACAGGCAACTACGTCGGACATAAGAAGTCTTTATTTAAACCTTTTGGAGCACTATTTCATTCTTAAGCGTTATCCATGAATATTTATTTATAGTTTGTGTTACTTTTCTATGGAGCAATGATTTAAAGTATTTTGGGAACAAAGAAATGGTAAACATAATATAATTGGGTATCATTTTAGTCTGAAACTGTCTGCCACATTCAAAACACACAGAAATAGAACTACTGAGAAAGAGATCAAGATCAATATAAATATTGTGCAGCAAGAACTCCTTATACCTACCAACTACATTTGACCTCGGAAGTAGTTGTTAATTTAGGATTTCAAAACATTTAAGATTATAAATTAATTTATTAACATTTATGTTGTAGATTAGTTCAAGCGAAAATTATTTCTGCCATCTGACTTATCCTCTGCATTCATTCCAAAAAAAATTCAGAGTAAGATCTCTGCAATATTCAATGTTATCATAGAATTTTTACTATCTGTTTTCTGTAACCAAATTTGTAATGTCGAAGAAAAGGTTTCCACAAATTATATTTAAAAAATTTTTAACATAGTCGCCGTACTTTCTCAAGAGCAAATATTATTATAGTGCTAAAACCTGCTATTCAACATGCACATCAAAACCAATGTTGAATTGTTCCAGGAGTGGAATGAATGCTAGAACATGAACACAAAGTGAAACTGGCAAGATGAAAACTAAGGAAGAAAAACAAGTTCACTCACCGAAGTGATAGGCGGTAGGGCAACGGACACAGCGTACAAGGCGCTCATTAGTGAAGCGAGTGTTGAAGTTACGAGGATCATCGGAGGCACAAGTGTGGCACGTGTGCTGAGGACAGGTCAGGTTCGTGTCCTCCTGTCGACTGCCACGAGAACTGGAGCTGAACCACGCTTGAGGCCACAGCTTCAGGCAGTCTGGATGGTAGAACTTGCCGCACTGCGCTGTTGACACACCTTCAACATTACTTTCTTACCACTCGCACATTCAACTGCGTTTCAGCTCAAAACCTACAGAACTCTTAGTTAATTTCATTGCAACCACACCACCAATAAAACTAAAATCAATATTAAAAATTATGGTCAATAAACTCACCACCAAGGCTTTCAGTCAGAGACCAATAATGCAATTTGTTACAAATAATTTGTTTCCTACCTCAAGCTACGACAGCATTTCTGTAGAGTATATCTATATCTAGAAATTTAAGTCTAATATATATTGTTCTTTATTTAATGAACAAGTGAAGTTACGTGAAGGTAATTTAAGGAAAAAACACTTCCATTAGTATGAACTAGGGGTGTGCGAAGCTAGGGAATTGTAAAATCAAATACAGCAAAACCCTGTTAAGACGTTTTTGAAGGGACTTTACCCCACAAACTTCTTAGCTGGGAAAACATCTTAAATGGGAAAACTGATTTTAAAACTTAAGTCATTGTTGTAAATGCAGTCTATATTAAATTTTATTTCAGAGTTGCAAGGACAATTTAATGTATAGTAAAATCCCTTATTTACACTTTTCAGGAGGACAGAGTGAACAAGTGTAAATAGTGGGAAGGGTAAATTAAGGGAAATCTCGTAAAACTCATTCAGCTTACCTTATTTAGTGCTTTTGTTTTCATGTTTAAAAAACTCTCTTCAGGTAAAATAGAAGTGATAGTATCCATGCAAACAATGCATTTATCATATTTTGTAACATAAAACTTG
>PNEQ01003978.1:12909-26186 GCA_003012365.1 Medauroidea extradentata
TATTTACACTTTTCAGGAGGACAGAGTGAACAAGTGTAAATAGTGGGAAGGGTAAATTAAGGGAAATCTCGTAAAACTCATTCAGCTTACCTTATTTAGTGCTTTTGTTTTCATGTTTAAAAAACTCTCTTCAGGTAAAATAGAAGTGATAGTATCCATGCAAACAATGCATTTATCATATTTTGTAACATAAAACTTGTAAGTTACTAATATTGGAATTGAGTATACTGTTATGGGAAGATTCATGGTACATGCACATGCCATTTCAAGAGAACACCTTGAAATGTTAATGAGGTGTTTTTTTTTTTTTTTGTTTGGTTAACACTGTTCAGCATTTTACAAATTTTCTGCAATGCTACTGCGAATTTAGACAGTTACAGTACGCATTTGAAAGGGGTGCAAAGTTCTTTACTAAGGTCAATAAATGTTTCCACGAACTTGTCACACTTCTTCATGATCATCAATTATTTTATCGATAATGCCTATTTTTTTTATTATAATATTGCCGTTATACAACCATCTAAACACGCTGCACTAAAATGGAAATGACTTTAAAACACATCTTTTCATAACGTAACATCCTCAGACACGTTTCGCAAAGTTTAGGTTAGTTATGGTTTGCGTAAACAAAGACAAACGAACGCACGTAAAGAGATCAATGTTGCCAACGCAGGTACACTGATCGATAGCGTTCCATACAATTGATACAGCTAGCGGCGGCAATTCTCTTGCCGCCATCTTGAATTTATTGTGCCGTTAGCGCATTACACGCGATCACGGTCGATGTGCTACGGGTTTGCACGCGATCACCAATGGCGGATTGTATTTATTCATGTAACGCGCTTGCGTTGGCCATCCTGAGTATATCTGCTCGCTGTCTATGGAACGCTATATCTCACGTTAGTTATCTATGATGACGGTACAAAAATGTAAACAAATGCTGTATTTTTCTTGCAGTTGCAGTTTCCTTTCAGTTTGTTTCCTAAAGAAAATCGCGTTCATTACTTTTATAAAAATTATATTTTTTTTACAAAAGTTGACCGTATTACGCGGGAAATCAGGCACGTGGCAAAACGTAACATGTGGGAAAATTAACCATGGCTCTTATGACAAAAGTGATGGGACCAAACGAACCAAACGACTCAGCTGGGAAAACGTATCTCGTGGGAACGTCTTAAGCGAGTTTTACTATATTAAGCTACTGAATATTCTTTTCGAGGGTAGGTCTAAGCTTCGAAGAACCACTTTTATGCTCCAGAGACAAAAAAACCCCCACTTAAGACTTCCACAGCCTACTTAATTCCAGTACTCCAGAATTTGATGGATGGACTCTCACCCGACCCTTAAGATGTTTGGCACAGGCCAGTCTAACCTGTGCAGTTCATCCTTGAAGGAGAAGGAATGGTAACTACCACTGCACCCAATATTACCTTGCCCACCCCCAGCTTGAAAAGAATAAAACTTATTAAATAATAATGCTTCTGTAAGCACACCACCACAATTTGTTACAAATTTTCATGGTTGCCTTCCCTATTTGCACCAGTCTCCATAATATCAGTGCCATTCTCTGTAGCAAGTTAAGTACTGTATGATACTAGCAATAGACTAGCTGTGAACAGTCTGCCATCTATGGATATTTCCACCCATAACCACGCAGGTGTTTCAGCAACACTACGTGCACTGTAACTTTCCATCACGCAGCTACCTTAAAGGTGCTGCCATTGTTATTTTATGAATTTCCTACATATTGATAGGCAATTGGATACCTAGCCCTTAAAACACCTGCAAGGTTAGAATCTTAGAGCACCAAGGTACTGCACTTGTTTCCTGGTAGCACTCTATTTACATTAAAAAGAGAAGCATGTACAAACCTTAACAACCCCATCACTCCCTCGGTTACCACTAAGAAGCCATTTACTGTATTTGCTACACCTTCACGTGTTGAGTAAGTTGGTCACCAGGCTATGCAATCTAGTTTCTGTAACTCCCTCCAACCTACACGCCCAGATGTTACTCAGGACACAAGCACTAATAACTAATGGAGGGTTGCCATCGCTCAAGACTACACTTGCTGAATGATTGAAGAGATTTTGGTCAACACTAAACATCTAGGTCTTTGAATCTGGTAGGGGTGAAATGTATGGAGCAGCACCAGAATTAAGGGGCGGAGGAAACAGGAGACCCCACAGCAAACCTGCTGACCAACGGCATCGTACGGCACGATTCCCACATGTGATACACATACTGAGTAACAAGTCCTTGTGGCCAGGCATGTGCACAAAAAAAAAAAAGATAGAGAGAAACTTTGTGGTCAGAATAACCCATCTGACAAAGGCATGTTAAGATAGTGAAATTACAGATAGCAGAACGGAAAATGAAGAACGCATTGACCACTTTAAAATATTTTTAAGTGTAGGCATACTGCATCCAACAATTTGGCAATGACTATATAAGTGAGCATAACCATATTGCCATAACTCTAGGGTATGAGAAATTGAATTATTACACAATAATGACAACAGATCATAACATATAAAATTTGCATTAAAATTATTACCTACGACACAGCGCTGCCTCTTTTCTTCTCCTGACTCAGTGACATCCTTGCTACAAGCAAAGCAAGCTGGTACTATCCCTTGCAGACACTTAGGACATAAGTAATTTGTAGCAGATTTGCTCTCTTCAGATTCATCTTCCTTCTCTCTCTTCTTTGGTTTCTTTTTAGCAGACATCTTCTTGGCTCTATCACCGTCTCCATCTCCATCCACAATCGCTATTTCTTGTATGAACACCTTGCCTGCAGTGGCTCCCTGCGACTTCTCTACGACCAAGCTGTCATCGAGAGTCATGCTGACCGTATTGCAAGCTGACCGGCCGTTGCTTGCCTGGGTATCCCCAATGTCAGAGTCGCTCTCCTCTACACCACTGTCGCTGGAAACCAACTCAGTGGAACTACCAATGACAGCGGGTTGCACAGTGGTACCAGGATCAGAGATGCATGACAGATGGTAAAAGCCCAAGCAGGGACCTTTGCACTTGACCGTGTTCCCCGCCATCTCACACACCTGACACACCTTCTCATTTCTCATGCCACGGAACAAGCTGGCTGGCTTACTCTCTCGGAATGTAAACAGACTCGCAGCACCCTCTTTGGAGCCCTCTTGCTCCTCGCTGCTTAGTGATGACGATGATTCATCATCACTCACTTCCACTTTTTTCTTTTTTACGTACATTCGCTTAGCTGGCTTCTCAACCTTGCCACCTTCAAACTTCTTCTTTTCTGCATCAGTTCTTTTACCAAACCTAAAAAGGAGAAATTTTCATAATAACACTAAAATTCACCTAATACCATTGACTTTTTCTTAAAATTGTAATGCATGTAAAGTTTCCTTTATGTATTTAATAATTTCACTTTTCTGAAAAATTAAATTTTAGGCAATACTATCAATATAATATTGAAATATAGTACTTGTGCTAGTCAAAATTGTAATAGCCATTAAAAAATTAATTTAAAAAAAATGTATACTTTCAACTGAAAAGGGGTCAGGGAAGAGGAAGAAGTAGTATAGTTGAAGTGCAACAACATTAATTACAGCAATATTACTTATACATTCAAAGATAGTACCTTTCCTGTCAAACAAGCCATCAACAAACTGTACTCATAATAATTCTGACAGATGACATTTTGTTCACAATAAGTAGGGTGCAGTGTTACTTGGAACAATGACGACGATAGTAAGTAAAGCTCAAATAAAAAGATACAGTAGAACCCAGTAATAGCGAGAACCCTGTAATAACAGGGTCTTCTCAAGGAACAAACAAATAAATTAATTTTCATGAAAAATTGTGACTTTAACAGAAAAAACAATTTCAGCGACATCATGTGAAGCAGGCTAGCTGAAAGTTTCATTACTGTGTGAAGTGCACTTTTGTTATCTACGGTAGCTACACCACCCCCAGCTGGCCCGCCTCCCTCTCAATTCCTGTACCATTAATCTTTTCGCTGCTGCGACGGCTCTGACATGTTCTTCCGGCTTGCGAACTAAACCCTCTTCTCATCCCAAAAAAGTGTGTTTCACTCAAAATAAAAAAGTACCCATTTAAATGTTACAAGATTCCATATTTATTTGGTCATTCGCAGTCATTGTGCTATTAACTTCAATCTGCAATTCCTGCTTCCGCTTATAACAAATTCTGCTTACAACTTTTTATTATGACGCTGGGCACTATTTTGGATTACAATGAATTTTAACGACAAACATAGCAGGCAGAATGCAGACAAGGTGACTCATGCATGGGATGCATGCCTGTCTGCCACGCTCACACGCTGTTGGCTTGACCGTGTGCTGGCTCAAGGCTACTACTAAGCCCTCTTTTATTCACACATTCACAAAACCCACCCATCGTAACTATGGGTGTTTCGGTTTACAAAACCCAGCGTTTATACTCATGCTTCGCTGCGAATGACTTTTTTAGTTGACACAATACAGTCCCAAAAATTTGCATTGATGTTTGATGCAATAGTAAACTCTTTTAAAAATGAAGGCTAACGTTTAGTGGGCCACACACAAGTTGCACACGAAAATGTGCATTAAGTGACTGGCTGTTATTATTTGGAATAATGTTATCGCGCTATGATGCGGCGACCTACCTAACCAACTTGCCTCTAAAAGCTGCGGCAGGCAAGTAATTGATTGTGTGACAACGATGCAGCGGCCAAGTTGCACCGTCAGGTTTTCTGTTCATTTTGACGGGATCAACATACTTTTTAGGTATAACCGAAAAGAATACATGTCAATCTGCTAAAATAAACTATCTTTTAATTTAAATAACTCCGTTATTTTTCCTTGTTAAATAGGTTTCAATTAAATTTTATTAAATTTGTTTGGTTTTTTTTTGAACATCAATAATTGGCCCAATTCGGTAATAGTGAGAACACGACTATAGCAAAGACCGAACCCAGAACCGTAACATGCCGTTGTAATGGGATACTACTATACACGAAACATGGCCAAAATGCACCAGTCTTGTTCTTTGTGTTGCTGTGAAACAAGTGGGAATCAAGTATGTATACTTAAAATAATTATTTTGTAGCAAGCTCTTTATAAATTAAATATAAAACTCAAGAAAATCACACACTCTTCATTAAAAAGGTATTTTGTTGAGATTTGTCGTCGTCCCAGCCCCGTGGTCTGGGAAGGCCAACTTGACGTCAGCTACCAGACCTCTCTTAAGCCATTTCTCTCTGTTGTGTGTCACCCTCCACCTACCTCACCTCAAGTCATCATTGAGTTTCAAGTGTTTAAGTGCAATTCCCACAGTGTTAGTCTTCAAGTGTAAAGTTTAAATTCAGCGTAGTTCAAGGGCAATGTTAAGCTATGCAACGTAAACAAACCAAAGCATCACACCGGCTTTCAAATTACCGCAATGCACATGATGTCACACCACTCACCCAGCACGGACACCCAAAGACTCAGGCATGTATTTTTTCAGCAATCCAAAATTAATTTAAAAACTCTGTTACGAAATCAATAAAGGCAATGGTCACGCTATAGTATAAGAAAGAGCATAATGTTATTTTTAAGTCACATGGTCACGTAATTATGTTTAAGAACGTTTTATTTTTAATATGTTTATGTTTTCTACATGTGCTAAAGTATATAAGTATGCTCTAATCACTATCAATAATTATGTAACACTCTTCCAGGCAAAGGGCTTTCAAGTGTATCACCTCACCTTCATTTCACATATAATAACGGGACAAATAGCATCTTGGCACGCACCCGCGGCCATTGTCTCGCTCCAGTTCATCAACAGGCCAAGTGGTAGGACATACGTCCTGGAGAGGAATTCAACTTTTGCAAGTCACGGATATTCATAGTTCTGTTCACGTATATTTTATTCAACACCTATTTTTATCCTCTCCGTTTACCCGTGTTTTTGATTCGTGCGCTTAACGCCAATATCCTTCAACTTTATCTCCACGCCTGTGTGTTCGGGCCGGGAGATCACTGTCTCTGTACCGACAGACTCCCCAAGTTTTTTAGTCAACTAGCCTACAACTAGCAACCACATTTGTATTGTGCTAAAGTAATTTTAAGGCCTATGTGCGCTTAAGTTCAACAGTTTAAGCAACGTAACTATAAGAGTACCATGACCACGTGTGTGTTGCAAGTCTATCACCAAGTGCTTGTACTTCCGTATCAATAAATCAACATGCAACCAAGTAAGTAAGTGTATTGTGTACAGTCATTTCACTAGGAATTTAGGAGCTGACCAAGCTACGGTCCTAGGGCAAGGGGCAGTGTGTGGACAGCCCGAATAGTCCACGTGGTAAAAGAGCTAGTTTTCTCCGGGTGCTCCCATAACCTAATCAACCAGCCAACATCACAGCAGGGAGAAGCACACCAGCCAAACAATACACGATCCTGAATCACCACCACGACTGTCCTAGCTGGGCACAATGCTAGGTGACACCCAGAGATCAACGTAACCACAACCACAGCACTGAAATCATTTAATTTCACTTCACCGTATCCCAAACCAACCCTCACCGACCTCCAGGCGCGGTGGCAGATTAATGATGATAAACGTCACAAAGATGTCGAATTTGTTTTTATAATGGTTAACCTTTTCATGAAATACAATTACTTTCAGTAATCAGCATCATGAGTATGATAATAGAAACTATCCAAACACAATCATGTTCACCAAAATATTTAAACCTAGTGAATCCATAATGTTCTCGGTTTCAGATATAAAACAAACTTGCAGTGCACCAGTATTATGATATTCAAATTTACTGTAGGCGGGAAACATATTACCGGAAAATACTTTACAAATATGGTTAACAATTAATTACCATTACTTTGAGATGTGCAAAATGAATGTCTGGTCAAGTTAAGTTTTGTTATTTGTATTTGCTGTAGTTTACATAGGTAGCTATTATAGTCTGTCTCATGAAAGAATTCCATATTTTGACATTTCTCTTCTGAGAAATGTGCTTGGCTGTTCCATTGTTTGAAGCTTTAAACATACCTGGCTTCTCGGAAAAGCAAGGTCTTCACAATCCAGTTTACAGACACACTTCTCAGAAGTGAACTGTCAAAATGTGGAATTCTTTCATGAGATAGACTATAGTTATAGTATTGAAATTAAATGCTACTGACTTACTCAGGATGTGTGGGCAGTCTCATCAGTGACATGTGATGGGTTAGCCAAACACGCACTCACTAAACGCTCCGTAGAAGTATCAAGGTGACTTGTGTTCCAATGTACTTACTTTGCTTTGTCGTCATCGTCCAAATTGTTCCACAGCAAGCGCACATATGAGTCAACCTTGTCTCTGCTCCAGTAGGGATTGTCGTCCATCACAATCTGCGTGTGAACCAAGTTGAACTGGTAGAATGCCTCATCTTCCTCTGACAGAGCCTTGCTCTTGGTTGACGTGGGGGCAGACCTCACTTGCTCACTCGTGGCTGTACAGTCCCTGTGTTTGAGGCTCCCTTTACGTTTGTTGGGTAGCCACTCGTCACCAGAATCATCTTTCTGTGCAGTGCCTTCAGCTGAAGGCTTATCATGCTTCAGCACGTTCGCGTCCTCCAACACACCTTGGACACATGGTGAATCTGTAACTGTACCAGCCGTATTTGAAACTTCATCCAATGTGGAAACTTCTGGTTTCATAGTAATTTTGTCTTGCAGAGCTGTACTAAGTCTCAGGGATTTTCTGCTTCTTGTAGTTTCATCAGTCTCTGATGTAGCAATTTGTTTTGGCATCTCCTTGCTGGAAACATCACATAGTGATGGTGAATCATCTGGTTCACACTTCAGCAAATCAACATCTTTGGACATAATTTTACTTGTGGCTAAACTTCCATCTTCCTGTAATGGTTCACTCACAGGCAGTATCTTACACTCTGATAATTTATCAGGTAATGAAAGGTTGGCTGGTGGTGCTTCACTTCCAGACAACTCGGGCTTTACACTGGGTGTGATTCGTTTGGTAAAAGAGAAGAACTGCTCTAGTTTGGCTTGAACTTTCTTCTTCTCAGGAGGAGACCCTGCTGGTATCGTAGGTGCATCAAGAGGTGGAGGCTGCACTTTCACAATCTCTTGAGACAAGGGTACCTTTTTCCTCTTCTCTTGAGAAGCTCCATCATCAGAGAGGGACAACTTCTTCTTGACCAGCATGGCATAACTTCTTTCGCCTTCTTGAGAAAGACACACCTAAAAGAGATGCAGAACAAGTCATGGAATATAAAAAGTGTTTTAAATGCTATCAATATGACTACCAAGGATGGTGGATCTTATGATTCCCATTATTTTGTCTAAGGCAAACCACAAACAAATGGATAGTTACAATTTAGGAAGTAGCTAGTACTAGTGAACAAAGGTACGAAATTGCGGCTTTCGACACAACTGACGCTGCCTACCTAACAGCCTTAGCGAAACATTGGATAGGGAAGTAAGTGTTACATTATATTTGGTAGGGCTCATTCACCCTTTGCAATATCACATTCAAACAAAACTATCTTCTGCATTGAGAAAAAATTACTGCTATAGGAATTAAAATGTGGACATTTTTTTAAGTAAATGTTTAGGTGAAATTTTTTACAGCAAAGGTATTTTAACATTCACAGTTTTCAGGGTACTAAAAACAGTTTAAAAGATCCCGTAATAATAAGGATATCACAGACATGAACAAATAAAGCAATACTGTAATGCATTCATGTAGTAGGTCTGACAGATATAGAGCCACATCAAGTATAAATTAATATGTGATTCACTATCCTTGCTTGCACCAGGACTCACTGAGGAATACAGCACGCTTAAATATTGCACCATATCTCCAACCACAAGGACATTAAATGTATGGAGCAAGTTACGAATACATGTATTGCAGGAGAAAGTAACTTCTTACAGAGATGTCAAATGTTAGCGTAATAATGTATTTTTACAAGTAACTCATAATTTGTGCAGCAATACAAAAATTAAAATCATTATAACAATGTTTCGAATAAGTACAGGAAAATCCTTTTCAGAAGTTACTCATTTAGCTTAGAGCTTTATTTCTGTGTTGGCAACAGTGGAAATTTTCTGTTTGGCACAATTTTATTACCAAGACATAGGCTAAGTTCGCCAGAGTGGAAATGGAGCAGTATGTCTGGGTGTTTCTTACTAAACCTTATTTGGCAATGTTCTTGAAAATAGATTGCCGATTTGTTTGGGGTGACAGGCATAGTGTGGATATTATAACTTTATTGGGTGAGATGTAGTGCACATATTTTTCTTTAATCAAAGTAGGCCTAGCAACCTCTGAGTGTACAGATGTGTCGTGAGACATCACACCCAAAATCGCAAAGATACGGTCAGACGTCTATTTCACGTGTGCGGGCAAGAAACCATAGTTGTCCAACTTTAATTACAGTACCTTTCTGATACGTAACCTTCCAGTAAAATTTGATTTCTTTTGTCAAGTACGAGGCCATTAAGGTTGCAGTGCACACCTCAACCCCTCTACAAAATTTTTAGCTCTGAGTCTATGACCATACAGTTTTTTCTTTCTGGTTCGTTTGCCGAGACGCTGAAAGGTACTATACTTTACTAACATCAGAAGTAATGACTTCCAATAGAACAGGATAAAAAATTAATGAAGATGTAGTACGTAACATTTCATACAGTGTTCTGAAATTTTGTTTTTGCTGAAAGTTACCGAGTCACATCTACTGATATGAAATATTCACTTTAGAGGTAGCTGCTACAATCATGAGCCTGGTTTACTAAGAAATTCTTTAATGTAGTTGTAACTGCTGACTTGCAACAAACTCACTAGCAATATTTTGTTCACTTTGAAAATTGTCTAATGTTATTGTAGAAATAACTTCAAAAACACACAAAAAACAATGCACATAATAAAACTGAAGTTGCATAAAATAAGAATGGTCTCTTTATGGACTGAATGAACAAATATGAATTTAGAAGACTGTAGTTTTATATACAGCAGACTCGCTATTATCTGTGTGAGGATTATCAGATTTGCATTTTATCCGCGCAAAATATTTCACAGTAAATACTTAAAAATTTTTTTGCATGAAAAATATTTTTGGTTATGTATAAATACACACTGCATTTACTCGCATAATGTTCACCAACGTGTTATGCCAACAAACGTATTTTGAAAGCCTTGAAGAAGATTTAGGTATTTTCTATAAGACGAAACAGTTAGTCAAAACAATTGGTCATACGGATGAATGGATTAATGAGATTTTTAACTTGGATAAATAATATATCCGTGATTTTTAATTATTTGTGTTTTTAGATTATTAGCTCGCATAACCCACAATCATTAATGCGAATAATTGAGTCTACTGTATTAAATTGCTGCCTTTTATTGCAGGAATGAATTTGACCTTTTTTCTATCTATTGAGATCTAACAAAGGGTAAAAGTGGATTATCCACGATTTTGGATTATCCAAGGCATCGCCTCCTGCATTACTGCGGATGATCGGGAGCTGACTGTACTTTCATCAATTAATTCTTAATCTGTTCACTGTTAACTATCTGCATAGTGACCTTCAATGTTCCAAAAATAACATTTCTGAACAGAGCTTAGATGAAAAGTGTAACAAAGTGAACATTACTTGAACAACATACCTTTTTGGTAACACGAGGCTCTGATGAAGAACCTACTTTACGTTTCACTTGCATGTTCATATGTGGTTCAGGATCCAAACACACAATATCAGCCGTGATAGTCTGGTACTTTGAAATAAATTCCAGCAGCCTCATTTCCCTGCAAATACACGAATGTTGCAAACTTCTGGAAAAATTAGGAAAATAGGACTGCAGAACAAATTTGCAAAATATAATACATAATACATATTACAAAATAAGTAATTTAATTTCTACAACTACCTACTTTTTCCTAGCACAGACCCAACCAAATACTACCTAGGTGTGATGGCAAAACTCTAAACACGCTGTAAGATCAATTGTAACACAAAAGCGCAGCATACTTGTATCTGGAAAAGTAGGTATTTTCATAATATGTAGTGTTTAAAGCAGGGGCAAACAACACATGGAAAATACTGTGATGGAGTCAGTCACAGATGTACGATAATTCAACATCACTAGGACACTAAACAGTGATTTAGTGCCATGCACTTATGTCCTAAACGGATGGCCACACCACATTACTTATTAGGTGTTGTACACTACAACATAACACAATTAGGCTAAAATATATAAAAATACCAACACAATAAAGGTGCACTGTACTGAGCTTATGTAATACAATTGGTCCAAAGAAACTGTGTTTGAGTCTAGTTACAAAGTTCCTTTACATTCAGTATACTGTATGTACATACAAGTGGTAAAACTTAATTAAATTAATCATCAAACCTGTTTTTAGAATATATGAATAATTTGAAATATCTCTGCACATAAACCATTTCCATTACTTCCCACGTAATTCCTTAAAACGGCCGTAAGTCACATATTGTTGCACAGTGACTAGGTCGACCACAACACCAACAACATGAATGCTGGCAAAAGTATGGTTAATTGTCTATTAAGTTAGGTCACTGTCGTAGAAGAACAGGTCTGGAGACTCTTCTATCTACCAATGTATTTTGCTTGAACCCCTTGTTGTTTCGATGCAGTTCACCAAGCTACCGAGAATTTTTACATCTTCTGCGCTGCAGTCAGGGCGGTCGGGCTGAGACTCCACCCACTTTTTCCCATTGTTTACATTATAAAGTAAATAACGAATGCTGGAGCCACGTTTTAGGATTTTGAGGGAAGGAAGTGTTTCATAAATTGATAAAAAATACATTTTGATAAATGGTTTATCTTGGTGGTAGGAAAGGAATGGGCGGAGTTTGAGCCCGACCGCCCTGATTGCAGAGCCAAAGATCTACAGCATTATCGGTTGGCGAACTGCAGCCAAACAACAAGGGGGTCAAGTTTCCAGGCGAGTGTCCAGACCTGTTCTTCTATGGCTGTGAGTTAATCGGTTATACTACAGTGACTCAACAAGCCTTAAACACAAAACAGTTACTGTACTGTGTTAAGTCCAAGCAAATACCCTAGATGCTAATACCGGACAGCTCTACGCAAATACTAAGCGTAAGATCGTGAAGAAAAAAACCTAGTGGTATGTGGTGAAACTAACATATATTTTGATATTATTTTTGTACACTTATCTTGTTTTATTATTCTAACATGCTTCATATAATTTTTATGTATTTATCATGCTACTACTTTTTATTTCCTCCATGCAACAAAAAATGTTCTCCATAAAGAAATTTTATCCAGAATTTTTATGTTGGCAGCATACATCTAAAATCATGTACGGTGCTGTTCTCTCGTGGTTTGACGTGATAACAGAACCAAAATTCTTGCCAAAGCGCTCAAGCTGTTCGGTGTTGGTTTATAGTGTATTTGGTCAAAGCAACTAATTTGCTGCTACATAGCTATTAAATACTACTACTTAAGTAGAAATCTTATACACTGGTGCCAATGTGGAGCATTAACAAGTGCTTTCATCTTCTTTCCAGCTATGGTAACATCAAATAATCCTAATTAAAAAACATAAGAAATCTGCTTGAAACCGAGATACCTATTTGTCCAAATGACAATGCTGCAGAATAAAGATCCAAATTTAAACCAATTCTGTCAAATTTAAGCAACAGGTGAGCCCTACCATGGGTTGGGCATACTATACAAGTCTACTGAACCTTTGTTGTAACTGTGTCGGCAGCCGTATTGTGCTAGTGGGTGACGTAATTTATTTTATATTTTAATGTTTTGGTTTGGAAAATGGTGCTTGTTACGAATTGCTTGTCTTCGAATGTGATCTCTATATGGTGATAATTATTTGTGTGCAAGCAGTTTAAATTCATTATATATTATGGTTTCAGAATCTAAATTTTGACGCCGGCCGCAGGGCCAGGGTATGGGTTAAGCCCATAACGGCGCAAGTGTGTCCTTTTCCACACACCCAAAATCATTCTCAGACTCTCCCATAATCATTCCGCAACCCCAGTGTATATGAATGCCAAATCATTTAGTGCAAAGTGTATTGTGTATCAAACAGCAGTGTACAGTATGTGCCGAAGGCCATCAAGGGTTACCATGTTCGCTATGTTCACTTTCATGTTTTCAGCAGACATTTATAAATGCATCATTCACTATCAGCAAAATATGTAACGTAATTTATTATGTAATTTAGTGTGTGCCATTTTCGTAAGGTATTAATATTAATATTTCACGC
>PNEQ01003979.1:0-17477 GCA_003012365.1 Medauroidea extradentata
GCGGAGTTAGTAAAGTTTAACGTAACATTTCAAGTCTGTTCATACAACATCATGGGAATCCATGCCATCGCACACAACTACCAGGTAACCTCCATTAAACTATAGTTATGCACTAGGCGAAAGTATGTCCATGGAAATTTCCACTCGGGAAAAATACTGCGTCGTAACCAGAATCGTTAACTGCCGCTGATGTCAAGTTAAAATGTAAATTGGATTAATTTATTCAATGCTGTATGTCAAGCATTAGGTGTAGAAGGTATGTTTCTAATTGACTACTACTATGCAGACAGAAACACATACTCCAGAGTTAGAAACAGATTAACTTAACAACTGAATTGTTTATGCCAGTTAGTTTCATGTTAAACACAATTAATGTATGTACAGGCTGGACTAGTGAATATGGATCAGCCCCTGAGACTGGTGACAAGCCACTGTGCGTAGAAGCAAAGCGAATGTTCCCGTGTGACATGTCGTACTACCCCAGCCAAGAACAAGGAGACGTACAGATGTGTGCATCCAACTATTTCTACTGGGATACTGAAGACTGTAGCATAACGCACAGCCATCCATATATTTGTGAGAAACCTCATCATGACATTGGTGAGCTTTTAGTAACTGTAGGAATGCATTTATTTTTGGAGTAATTTAAAGTCTCCTGATGTCATAATTATTCTGTCATTCAGTTTACTGTTACAGCTTATAAAAAATTTTTAAATTTTGTCTTCAAATTTGAAGCCCTGATTTTTCTCCAAAACATTTTTTTTTATAGTTTGTTGGTCTCTTACAATGCAGCAAATTATCACTCATTTTTCACCTGAAAAATTATGAAAATTGTACTGTTCAGTTCATTAGCTATTAGTCTCTTATAACTGTTGCAGCCCAATTACAGCTGGGTCCAGAATTACAAGTACGCACGGATGGAGATACTGACACACTGACGCTTACACACTGACACATGCCGACGCACCGACACTGACGCACAGACGCCGACGCATTGACACTGGCGCACCGACGCTGAAGCTAATGCCAACGCACTGACGCTGATGCCGAATCACTGACACTGATGCTAACGCTGATGCTGATGCACTGATGCTGATGCACTGATGCTGAAACTGATGCACTGACACTGATGCACTGACACTGATGCACTGACACTGATGCACTGACACTGATGCTGATAACACTGACGCTGATAACACTGACGCTGATGCACTGACACTGACGCACTGACATGATCTGAAAAGAAAATCCATTTTTTTTCACTAAAGTAAGCTAAAATTGTATCAATGTTCTTATATGAATTGATGTCAAAGTTATAGGGGCTGACGCTCCCTTTGGTTCACGAATGGTCTTAGTAAAAATGTACCTATTTTGTAAAAATTTGTAATAATCGAACATCTGTTTGCTATTCCAGGTATGTCAACAACAATTTATATTTATATTTAAGTGCTTAAAGGAAAAGTATAAGTTAAAAAATACTATTTTCTTTCAATTTTTCTAGGTTGTATTAATGGCGTAGGGCAAGATTATAATGGTGCAGCCAATGTCACAGCAAATGGAATGCCTTGCATTAACTGGGATCTCGACGAAGTGCTGCCATACGTATGGCCTAGAGTTTCTGAAGAAGCCAGAGCAGCCAGGCTGTCGCGGCACAATTACTGCCGCAATGTTGACGGCACCGAGTCCCAGCCATGGTGCTTTGTCGGTCCTCGTGGCAAAATGGAATTGTGTGACATTCCACCATGTTGGAGCTCTGGTAAAGTACAGGCGTGAGGTATTAATGATCACGTGCTGTGAGAAAAACAGTTAACCCTTGATCTAACGACACCGTGCTGTGCCAGGTAATTATGCCGTTAGATCGCCGATGTCGTTAGTTCCGAGGTAATTAACTATGACCCTCCTGCCTCCAATTTTTTTTATTTAAAAATTTTTTTTTATATAGGTTAATGTTGAATAATTACCAACTTAAAAGAACACATTTTTTTAATTGAAATTTTACAAACCCTGGAATTTACAAAATTAGCAATTTTAAGAATGTACTCTCGGGGGAACCCTCAAAAAATCGTAAAAATTGTCCACAATATTAAATTACTTTTGGGTAAAAATTTAAATAATTGCTAGGCTCAACAATTTAAGATATTGTTTAGAGAAGAGACCATGTATAGGAGTTTTAAGATCACTGTCCTGATTATTGCTATACTTAAAAACACTAGTTAAAGCTGTTAAAAAATGTGGCAGTGCATGTCAGAGCACAACGTTCAGCCTGCGAGCAAAATTACGTCACACAGTTTGTCTGCCCTTCATTACTTTATTCTTACTCCTTATAGATGACAAGGCCGTGACAGCTAGATTGCCGGTAGCCACCCCCTTCCACCTCTCCCGTCCCAGTCAGTCTGGCTGACCCTACTGTTCCAAATTCATTTTCAGTGACATGTGGCTGTGGAGTAAAGTGGGGAACAAAACAGCCGCTGCCGTATATCTTGTGAATCCTCAGCGTGGGAAACAACTTGCAACGCGTTTCCCGGAAACTGTCAGTATCCTTACTCCATTACTGAAAAAATGCCCAGCAAACATCCAACCGGTGTGTGTGTATGTGTGACTGCGTGAATGCCAAGCTAAGTGAAGGAAAGACAAAAAAGGGGACATGTTATCAGAACTACCTATTAGCCGGGCGTGAGTCTGGAAGTAAACACGACTTGGCAACTGTTAAAAACAGCTTAAGTTACTCAGTTTAGTCTCCTTGACAATGCAGTTTTTGTATTAACTTGAATTAACGTATTCATGCGCACACACAATATCTGGGCATACCATTGTTAAGGGCACAAGTACCGAACACAGTACAGAACCAAGGTTATCTGCAAAATCCACTTGATTTTAAGACCATGAAACCTGAGTGTACGATAAATGTTTTATTCATTCTTTTTATGTTGCAAAGAAAAGTCCACCAACCTCGTGGCCTCCGAAAAAAAATGTTGCTTGCGTTATTAATTTTGGTTTCTTTTGAGAAGTCTTGTAAACCTTTTTATGTTTATTTTGCCTCAAAATGCTACAAACTTTCTAAAGACTACATGATTGCGAGAAGGCAATCTGTGCTTGGTGTTCTATGCAGAGAGGAGAGAGCTTAGAAAAGTGGAGGGAGTAGGAGATAAGACAGCGTTAGTTTCAAGTCTCACATATGTCAGTGTTGTACGGGCGGCCTAACTCACCCGGCATGCGTTTCATCTATATTCCAGCCAAAGATTCTAGCATTTTTTCACAGTTTTTTTTGTTTGCTCCATATCACTAATTTTTTAACACTGCAGTATGTTGTTTAATGTATGCAAAATTATTTTTTAATTATGTTTTACAGCAATCTATTGCACTTTGCTTATCTTAGATCAATTTTTAATAAAATTTATTTATAATTTTTTCTACAGTTCCTGGAAATTATGTCGTTGGATCAGATGTCGTTAGGTCGAGGGTTTACTGTAACCAACAATAATATTGTTCAGCATATCTGCTTGCTAAGAAATGTTTACTAGTATTCAGTGAAGTTGGTAACATGAGGTTATTTAGAGGAGTGGTCAGGCTAGCATCTCAGGTACAAGCTAAAGCTGATAGTACATGACAGTACATAGCAGTTAAGCCAATTTACGGTTTCTGCTGTTAAGTAACGTACATCACATCAGGTTTTTATGATGATGCAAGTAGAACTCTGAATATCCACAAAACCTTGATGACAGTAAAATGAAGTTCTGTTAAGTAGCTAATTTACAGAACACAAAAATACTTTAAATAAGTTCACATCGCTGGAATAACTAAGATACCGTAAACAGAATTTCTAAGGGCCTGCACGGTAACTTTACTCACTCGACATACCTTATTAGTTAGTACTTAGGTTATGTAGCAAAGAAATTGTTAATTGGAACAGGATATTTACCGTACAATGAGCTATCCATTAAAAGTTGAAATTTTCTTCTCTAAACAACATAAATTCACCTGTTTACAGTACCAAGTATTTGCTGGGTTTTATTTTCTTACTTGTCAAACAAAGCAAAGATAACGGTAATAAATGGCCACTAGGCTACTAATTACTAATTTACAAATGTAAAAGTGTTCACAGAATTGTACTTGCAGGGCAAAAATTAAACAACATGCATATACAATATTTTATCAAATGGCTGCAGAGTCACAGATTTTCACTAACCAAGGCAGTTGGCTTGGCTGGCAAATGGAGGTACACTACAGTTGGTAAAGCAGTGGTATGCAACTAGGACACGTAGAACCCTAGTTCACTTTGCAGCCGCTAATCTACTACTGTAGTTACGTACCACTACTTACGCATGTACCACCATTTGCACCCCGAGGAAGCTGGCATGTGCAATGAAATGTCGCTTTTATGTGATAATGTAAGTCGTCAATTGGCACTCTGCAGTTAAAATTTGCAAGTACTACTTGAAAATTTCTGTTGAATGTAAATAATTTTTATTAATTATTACTAACACACTGTTTACAATACCCTCCCTTTAATAATTTTGCTGTAATTGGTACTTCATATTCTCTTCTGAACTCTGTAAGCACATTGTGTAATTTTAGTAAACATTTCACTGGTGTCTAGGGAGGTATTTAAGATGATAGGTCTTGAAGATGGGCAATAAATTTAATGTAGTATTTGGAAATATTGTGCTGAAAACTATTATACTTAGGTAGCGCACTCTGGTTTGTAATCAGAAGGGTTTGTCCAATTTCCAGCTTTAGCAGAAATGTTAAGTTATCACATGATAAACAGCAAGAAGAAATTGAGTTTGCATGGCATACTGTCCTTACGTTTAGAGGTGGATGCCAGTTACGGATTGCTATTCTGAATACATCTGCATGTTTAAATTGACGAAGTAGGGGTACTGGGGAAACGAAGCAGTCTGAAATATGATAGCAATGACTGGGTAGATAAGTTGGATAGGATGTGGGTGGTTCGGTTAGGTGAACAGGCCAGCTAGCAGGGAGAACTGATACAAGATGGATGGAGGGCAAGGGTACACAACGGAAGCCGAGGGGAAAACCTCTCGAATGATCCCAGGGTCGACACGCCGAAGACCATGGGGCTGGCTACAATACCAGTTGGTTCTATCACCCTCCAAATGTGATTTCTTCGGAGACCTGTCAAGGCCAGCCTCTACGTCACAACACACTCGGAATTGAAACACACTAAGCGTTACTGGGGGCGGGGTGAGCAACTACTATTTTAATAAGACGGGGATCCATTTACAGTATGTACTTTACTCACCATAAGAAGGAAAATAACTAGACTCCGCAGAAGGCCATTACCAATGGAGCTGATCTGGAGCGTAAACCCCTCCAGTAGGTTACGCGGAAAAATATTGCAAGGCTAACATTTCAAATTACGGTATCAAACTAAGTTCCTGGATGTAGTGGCCGGCAGTGGGTGAGGAGCTCTGGGTCAAAAACAATAAGAAATGTTCTGGTAAATGAAAACATAACTATTGAAAACTAAATGATTGAAACAAACTGGTGAAGGATTCAGGGTGGACTGACACGTCCGTCTCCTCTGAGCGTCACGCACTGACTGACTCCAATGGCGGCCACCGACATCTAGCCCAGCCCACGAGAGGTTTGTTTGTATATGTGAGTGTAATATTTTGCAATCCAGGGATTAAAATACCCTACCCATAATCGCCAACAACTGGATATTAAGACGTGTTTTGGCAGACGGGAACTTACAGCAGCGTGACATATCGAATAAAACCAGTTGCTTAAGAAGTAGGTACTCTGTCCAGATAAAAGTGCTACAGAAAATAAATAAAATGTAACCTCTCTTTTATTTTAACAGAATTTGTGGCTAAACAATTAATGGTTCTTGTTGTAAACCTATGTGTAAACATGCTTTTTCAAGTCGCCGAGTAAGTGGTACTCTGTCAGCTACAAAAGTGTCGACCTACATACTATTACCAAAAGAAAAGATCAGAAGTGTATTTCCTGGCCATTAAAGTGTACTTGTTTAATCGTATTTATTACCAAAAGATTTAAAGCTGATTTGGACAATAATTAAGCCTGCTGTTTGTTGATATATTATTTCTGTTAAATTATGAGAGTGCAAATTTTTTCTATGTAGTCTACAAGAAATATGTTACATGTTTTTGTTTAAGTTTTGTGAGTCACATGACTATGATAACAACACTGATATTTCAAAGGTAGGCCCTACCCTCAAAAGGTAAGTTTTTTCGATAGTCTGCTACATGAAACTTAAAACTACTACTTTATGACCTAATTGTGCAGAACCAAATTGAAGGCAACAAGAAAAATTATTGAATTAATGCTTCTAGTACAGTATGTGTTATTGTATTTTTTTTTTTTTTTTTAATTTAAAGATGTTTGCGTGCACTGCAGTACGCTCTTGCAACTTTAGTTTGTTGTAACCAAATAAGCTACTATTATTTAAACGTTTTAGGTGTCAAGTAGAAATAGTAAAAAAATATAAGTTACCAGTAAATTTTTTTTAAAGTACTATTAAATGTTACAATTTTGAGCATACCTAGGAAAATATATAATAAATTATGTTAAATTTTGAATTATTATATTAACTGGACTACCGAAGAGCAGGCTATCCATTGCTGCAATACGATTCCATTAACATTACCCACCTAACCCTAGTAATATTAATGAGCAGACAGTATTGAAAACAAATTACATACTTGTCTAAGCTCTAAAAAATAATCGAAAGAAAATCACAACACACTGTGATTTTTATTGCAATCATAATATACCTTAACTGTTTACATGTTTTTATTGTCAGCTGGAAAGCACATGGTGGTGGAAGAATACATATGTCTTTTTTGCATTGCGCTACTTTAGTATGATCTGTCAAATAATGGAATTCTTATACAGTATGGACTTGTATGATAAGAAATACTACTGTGCTTGGTACACATCTTCACAGTTGACATATTTGAAAGCTATGAAATAAACATTACTTAAATATAATAGTACCTCTATGTTATTTTAATGTGCCTTTAAAGAAAAAGTAAACATATTTGATTATGTTCTTACATTTGTACAAGATAATTTACTAAACACAAAAGAATATTTAAAAGCACATTGGTACAGTGAAATTTTTAGCATGCATTCATAATAAAATATTTACTTAATATGCACATATCTGTTATCCTGTTGTATCTGCAGTATTATTTTTCAGATATTATAAGAGGCCCTTCTGAAGAGCAGTATAAGTGTGGTAGCAACCAGTTCCAGTGTAAGCTACATGAGTGTATAGAGGCAACATGGGTGTGTGATGGCCACAAGGTAGTGTACAAACATTCTGTCTACTAATTCCTTTATTAATTTACAACAGATGTTAGCTTTCCCGCATTTTAATCATGTTTTGCTGTTTGTGTATGTAGTTTATAGTCTAGATTATTTAAATGTGTTATGTATTTCTTTTACGGTAGCTGATGTGTTATTCCTGGTAAAGTTGAATCCTCATTATTTGAAAGTCACCAATTCTCAATTTGTGAAAATAATAGAAAGTTTGTTTGGAAGTGATGTATTTTTATAATTTTAATAATTTGTTGTATAATATAGCGTAACCTTTTTCTTACAGCCTTAAGATTGTAGAATTTAAAACAGCCTTGAAGGAAGACTGACTGTAGCCATTAGTATAATTTTGGCAGGCCTTTGCTGGCAGCTATTGTTGTGTAGATCTTTGCTTATGGGGTACAGTTGCATAAATTTTTTAACAGTAGTTGCAACACTTGCATTAGCATTTTATCTCCGGAAAAGGCAGCTAGACTACTAACTACAATAGTATTTATGTAGATATGCACAAGTATCCATAGAATGGTGTGCAGATAAGTAAATAAAAAAAATTTAAAATGTTTCATGCTTTTGCAATGACCGTAGTGTTTTGATGGCCAAGCCAGCTTCCTCAGGCTGTGGATGGTGTTATACTACTGTGGTGTACGTAGGGTTACCAGATGCTTCTAATGAAATGTAGGACACACATGGTCCAAAATGTAGGACATTGCTAGAAAATGTAGGACATCCTAAAATATCATAAAATGAACATTGCGTATATGTGTTGGGTGAGGCCTATATTCATAACATTACATGTGTTACTTCAATTTTGAGTTTCAAAACTAAGCCCGTATACCCAAAAATATATTAATGAAACATGTAAACAAATATGCAATATCACTCTCGCCACAGATATCTCAACCCAACCATAGACATAATGTTATGCAATACTGAAATTGACAATATTGTTAGGAAGACAGACAATCAGTATTGTATATAGAACACTAAGTGACTATAATGGTGTTTGTAGCAGGGCGGTGGCCATGTTTGGGACTAGTATTGAGCTTTTGCAGCAAAATATAGGAAATGTAGGACATTTACAATTATTCGGAAATTCCTCCCGGTCACCGGACAAAGGTTTAAATTGTAGGACATGTCCGGGAATTTCCGGATGTCTGGTAACCCTAGGTGTACGGTTTGTGTGTGTGTGTGTTTGTGTAGGTGTGTGTGTATATATTGTGTGCATGTGTGTGCTTTTGTATGCACATATGTACATGCTTGTGCACATGGTTTTTATATATTAGGTGCCCAGTATCGTGCAATCAGCTTAATTGTATCACAGATACTGAAATATCAGAATATTAGGTATGTAAGTTAAGTTAAATGTCAAATTATATAAAATTACAGATACATATACATGTTGTACTATTGCCAGACAATGTATTTGGAAATACTTTACTTATGCACTAAACAGCTCATGTTCACAAGAAAGTCTCTATTATTCTCCTAAACTTAAACAAAAATTCATTGTATGATTGTGTCTGTGCTTTTATTAGGGTCGATGAAAATTTTATTTTTTGACGTTGTGTGGAGCTCAGTGCATGCAATTATGTATTTAGTAACTGTAGTTGAACATGCCGTAGGCCTATAGGCCTGGTTTATTACAAATGAAACTCTGCACTAGGTATGTCACTGTAGCATGTACAATTACAAAATTATTAAAATGAAAATGTTAGTTTTCCTATTTTAAGGAATTGTCAACTTTTAAACATTTCTAGTTACCTGGATGTTTGTTTAGTCACGTATTGTACTTGACAACAGGAAACTGAAGATATTCGTAATCCTATTTCACAAACAATTTGTTGAGATGTTATTTGCAAACATTTTAAAGTCTTTAGCCATCCTTTGTCACAGTATGTTATTAAGTTTGTGAAACACACTGCCTAAGATGTGTTCTTGACTTTAGGATTGCAGTAATGGACGTGATGAAATTCGATGTATTCATAATCTTGAAAAATTCAGTATCCATGATGCCAGCAGACTGATAGGTCACGATGTTGAAAAGTGGATTCAAGCCAACCCAAACACTTGTGCTCGACGATGCCTTGAAGTGAAGCATTTCAAATGCCTGTCTTTTAGTTACAAGTAAGTATCGAGTGTGACTTCACAAGCTTCCTTTCAGCTGTGAAAACTTGCTGCATGTTTATGCTACAATTTTGGTATGTATTGCGACGCATTTCATATTTGTTGTCCAGGGATAGATGAATGACTGGAACCGCCTCTGTCCCAGGTGGCCACCTTTTACTAGCGGAGGCAGTTGCACCAGTGGCGAGTGATGACAATGATAACTGCTCAACAACTTATAATTTTGTTGTGCCTGTACAGAACCTTCAATTTTGTTTTATTATAGGGGTTAATACAGTTAAACTACTACCAACAAAAATACATGAATAACTTACGGTTAATTATTTGTTGTTCTGACCAAGATGTTTCTTAACAATAGTTGCCCATGGCAAACAAACAAAAAAAGGGATAACTGATGATGTTAAAAAAGAGACATTCTGTAGAACCAACTAAGCTCTTTGCCCTAAGCTGTCTGTGGTCATTTGAAGTTCTGCATATTATAGTAGTTGTTGTTGCGGAGTGTCTGCCCAAGAATTTCAGCTCAACTTGATGTTATAGCTCAGTACCATGATGTATGTTTTAGTACACACGAGCTGATACTTAACCCACTAAGGATGATAGTTACAAGGCTACATTGTGCAACACATGTAGTTACACCTACTATTCCTTGCTACAAACAAAATTTCTGGACTAAATGCTTCAACAAAGCCTCTAGCTTGAGCGATTCCACCCCCGAGGTTTCACTTCCCACCGCCAGCGCTCCCTTTCACTTCCAGCCTGCACTCAGCTGGCCATAACTACGTGACCGTCAACTAGCTCCGACGTCTTGACAACCGACTTATCCTGGACGGACCACCTGGACTTACTCGGCCGAGCAGCGGAGTAATACTTCAGGATCCAAGTTGCTTGGAAAACTGGTCATTTGACATTTATAACAGAAGAAAATTACTTAACATAGTTCCTGACAAAATTAAATAAAAGTTTACTGCACATTAACAGAAAATTAATCTTTGCTTTTAAGGACAATCTGTGTCATCAAATTGTCAAGTAGTTCTGCGGAGCACTTACCTTTCCAGTGTTTTGCTGCACACTGCTCTACCACCCACGAAGATAGACTAACGGCCTGCTGACCAAGCCCCATGCCGCACGTCTCTGTACATTGTTCCAAGTGTCTGAAGTCTAACCTGCCTGCCAGATGAATCACAACCCAGAGGCAGCGAGCTCAGAGCCTACTTGAAATTTTCAAAATCCAAATTAAGCAAAATACAAGAAAATGTTATTTTAAAAAGTAGTTAAAAATTATTTTTTTCTTTAAAATGAGTCCATACACTATATAAATCACATAAAATTTACATGTAAAGTTTACTATTTTAAAACTTGCCTTAATAGTTAAATTTAAATTTTGAATATAATTTTAATGTTAATTTCTCTACTAGCACCCCCAGTTAACATGCTGGATCCCGCAGTATAAATCCTCACATTTGATTAGTTAAATCAAGAATTTAAATTGTTACCAACATAAAAAAATAATAACAATCACATATTAATAAAACAAAAAAATACTTGAAATTACTAAATGATAAGAAAGTGAGTACGGGCTATGTGCCAGTGCACATCACAGTATTTTAAACTTTTTGAATATAGGTTTCCATCGGGATGTTTACATGACATGTTTAGTATAATTTTATATTATTTTATAATGCTTATTTTTCTCTGGTCTATAAAATGGCATAGTTCCGTTAATAATTGCTTTAGGGGAATGTGGTTCATACATTTTCATTGGAAATCACCTGCTGGAGTTAGTGTTTTTAAATATGTATATCCATTTTATGAGAAGATTTTAAGCTGCTTGCTTATACTCATTTAAAGAGAGATATGGATGAAACATCTACGCAAAAGTTTACATATTTATAGCTTATTATGAACATATACATTTTAGATATTGTTGTTCATATCTTTCAAGGTGGTAGCAATTTGAATACCGTAGTTAATTGTGCTCAATGGGGCATTAGAGGGTATTAGAAATATTACTCTTGCAAAATTTCTTTTCAGACTTTCTTCAAAATTCAAATTCAATCAGAGTAGAAAATGGGTATGCAGGGTGTAATGAAATTAACTGCCCAAACTCCGGGAGATGATTCCCCATGAAAATTGAAGTAGAGATTATACAGGACACTTTTAAGAAAAGTCATTATTAAGGGCGTAATCAGTCCTTGAAAATAGAGTTTGAAAATTGTATTTTGTCATAATATAAAACATGGTTAGGAGTTGAATTACAATTCTTTGGATGGTGTTAAGTATTATTGAGATCTTAAACATTTAATAATTTCAGCCTTCTAACATTCCCATTTCATGAAAATAATATGGGTTGCCACCCTTTCATCACATATAATTACGCTGGTGTTACGTTTTGTAAACATTACGTGTTGGCTTTTCAGGCATTACACTGTGAGGAACAAAAAAGGTCCTCTTGTTGCAAATGCTTAGAATGCACAGTTTACCAGAAAAATGGACACAACGGTTTTGTGCCTGGTATGTAGGCAAATTGTTGCTACATTTGCTAAGAAATCGGTTTGTACCATGCTCTCAGGAAAGTGCAACCCACGGTGCAGTTGTTCAAGCATATCGCAAAACGTAGTTACATAAGCTTAAAAACAAAACATGCCTATGCACAACTTGGTTAGGTTTAGCAAAATTTACAAAATGTTATTATTTTGACAACATAAATCTGCGAAATTCATAAACAGCAGAACATACTTTAGTACATTCTGAGAGAATATCAGTATGTCATGTACGTATTTTGATAAAAAAAATAATAAAGAAGTATGGTATGGGAGATACACCCTAGGGCAGGGATAACTCCAAACTGGATGATGGCGTTTTGATTTTGGCGTTTAAAATGTTTATGTGTGTCTATCATGACTCGTGCCATTACACTGTCGATGTTCGCTTGTCTAGCCAGACAACACTTGTCACATACACACAGGTCTGCAAACCCTACAACACTATATCATAATAACACTACACCTCTCTTACACTATTTCATAACAACACTACAGGCCTGTAGGCTGCAATTTTCTCTGTATTGTGACTGCACTAGTTTTTCACAAGTGGAAATAATGTCGGACGATGTCGCTGGTCGGCAGGATTTCTCAGAGAACTCCAGTTTCCCCCACCCTTTTATTCCGGCAACACTTCCTTGTAGGGCCTCACTCCATTGTGACAATGCAGAGATGATGGCAGCCTACAGCCCCAAAATCCAAATGTCATCAACCAGTTCGGATTTATCCCAGCACTAGGGTGCATCCTCCATATGATATTCTTTATTTTTTTTATTTATTAGCGAAATATGTACGTGACATACTGATATCCTTTTAGAATGTACTAACAGAAGTTCCATTGTTTATGAATTTCGCAGATATATGTCGTCAAAATAATAGCATTTTGTAAATTTTGCAAAACCAAATTTGATGCTGAATTAACAGTCTTGCATAGGCATGTTTTTGTTTTTAAGCTTATGTAACTGCAATTTATGACATGCTTCAACAACAGCATCACAGGTTGTTTTTTTCCTGAGAGCCTGGTACAAATCCAATTCTTAGTGGATGTAGCACATTTTGCCTACATACCAGGCGAGGAACAGTTGTGTCCATTTTTCTGGTAAACTGTGAATTCTAGAAACGAAAGGACCTTTTACGTTCCTTACGGTGTACTATCTGAAAAGTCAACATGTAATGTTCACAAGTAACGCCAACATACAGTAATTATATGTGATATAAGAGAGGCAACCCCTATTATTTTCATGAAAGTGAAGGTTAGAAGGTAGATATTATTAAATGTTTAAGATCTCATTAATACTTAACATCATCCAAAGAATCGTAATTTAACTCCTAACCGTTTTTGATATTTTGACAAAATACTATTTTCAAACTTCATTTTGAAGGGCGTATTTTGCCCTTAATATTCACTTTTCTTGAAAGTGTCCTATAGAATGTCTACTTAATTTTTCATGAGGAATCAGCTCCCAGAGTTTGGGCTATTAATTTCCTTACACTCTGTATTTGTGAAACACTATATGCTAATGAGAGCCAGTTAGGGGTTTTTTAAATTGTGTTGCACTCTAACCTCAGCAACTGTAGATAAAATATTAAAGCCTACAAGCTCTGTTAAAACTATGTAAAACTACTGTTCTAACCTTTTGCACATTACTTTACAATTTAAGTAAGCCTTGATGAAAAGCCTACGAATTCAGAAAATTAAATTTCATCTTTAGAGAAATTTTTTTCTGTTAAGGGGTGGGACCTCAGAAGCAAGTTCTGATTTTATTATGTTTTAATCTGCACTTTATGGAAGCATGTGCAGTTATTTTTTCATATATAGAATGGAGAGTAGAAATTGTGGCCAGCATTTGACTTTGAGGTTTAGGTCACTAATGAAGGTGATGCAAGGTGGATATGGTGCAAAGACAGAATACAAAGACTAGGAAAAAAGAGTACCCAGACAAAACACACCAGCCGAAGGTAATGTCCACCATGTTTCCCACTACCAATAATCCAAACTATCCTGACAGGGATTCAAATCCAGATCACCATGGTGGTGAGTGATCTGATCACCACACCACCACAGCTCTCATGTCATAGAATCTTAGTTGACCTTCTTTTCTATGAAAAACATGTAAGTAGTGCAGTTTGTTGCGTTAGACTTTTTTGTTTTGTTTTGCTTTCAGCAATGAAAATGGATCTTGTATTCTCAGTGACAGCAACGTTGGCTTATCGGGAGATTTGCAAGTTCAAAGTCAGTGGAATTATTATGAGCGAAAGTCTGGTTCTGTTAACTGTGATGGAAAGTTTGTATGCACCAATGGAAAATGCATTAATGCTTCATCAGTAAGTACAGACATTGGTTAAAATAAAAGATACTACTGTATTTTAAGTTGATGTATGTATTTTTAAATTGTTAATATTGTGTAGAAACCATGGAATTCAGAGAGATGCAAGCAATACACAACTCTATAATACAGGACACTGGCTTAGGTGCCACCTCTTCACAGTTGGGCACAAGTTGGCATGTTATGGGTGGCAGGAATGCTTTTTGAGTAGGAAACTGTGATTCATTTTGATCAGTTGGTGAGGTACAAGTGGGCTGGAACTTACCTGGGTCTCAATCAGCAAGAGTCCTCATTGGAACCCCACTCAGGCAGGGATGGTAAACCAGTGGCAGATTGGGGGTCATTTTGTCTGAAGTGTGAGGGATTTACTCCTGTGAAGTGTAGTGGGGATGATGTGGCTCGATAGGACTAAATGTAGGATTTTGTTTTGAACCCTAATAGGATACAATGTGGAAGTTTTTTTGGGAAATTTTCCCTGTCACAGGGCATCCTAGTACCAGCACTGCTGTAATTAATAACTTTGCTTGGCGGCTTGCAGATAACATAAAGGTTGTGAAAAGTATTGTAAGGCAGGGCAGCCCCATGAATACACCTGCACTGTGAAAACTATTTATTTTTCCTCCTTTCCAATCAAGCATGTGTGCTGTGAGAGAGGAGCAGGATGGAGAAAGTCGCTCAGCCGTGATCCCCTACCTGTCCACAAGAGTGAATACATAAGCGGTCATGCAGTCACGCTGCAGCATTTTGCCATTACCATTTGATTGAAATAACACCTCCTAGATAAGCATCGAAGAGCAAGAGTAGCTTCGACTAGCGAGATACAGCAGAGGAGTAGTAGGAATCTATAGTTTGGGTTTCATTGTTATGACAACATAGTTGGACGTACCTCTGGTGGGAACAACTTGTCAAGGTTTCAGAGGCTCATTATTGTGCATCAATAAGGAAACGCGTAGTTTTGGGATAGAGGCCTGTCCTAAACCGAAGCAGGCTTTCACTTCCAGTTGTTAGTCAAAGGGAGCACTTGTATCTGCCGTAAATAAATGGGGTGATCTGTACCGGCGTCAGTTATTCTAGTAGGAACTACCCACTGTATCTGAAGTCCACCCTCATTGTTGTTCCTGGCTATCTCAATAATTTAATGAACACAGTTCAACTACACTCAGGAAAGGAAGTGTAGGGTCCCCTGGGAGTTGATTAAATACTGTCTTTAGGCAATAGAACACAAAATGTACTCTGCACTGTGCTGCATTGGGATTAAATACATTCCTTGTATTGGCTGGTGCAACTGCAGAGCAGTTTTCCTTGCTCTGTGCTGCGTTGTACCAGGCATTTGATGCTCATTTTTAATTGGCCTCCTGGTGGTTGAAGCCCACGAGATCCATGTAAGACACCATTGGGACATAGTTCATGTGGCATGTACACTGTGAATGCTGATCTGGTTCCATGCTTGCCTTGTTTGGTGTGGTTCTGGACTTTTTGTGCTTGGGGTCACATAGTTAAGGAGAACATCATCGTGTGATAGCCGAGTTCAGGAAGGACCACGGATAGATGCCATTAAGCTATGGTGGGCATGGCAGCACGTCTTGCAAGGTGTACAGTGGATGCTGATGGTCCGACGCTTGCCTTGAGTTGCATAGTCCATGTGTTGGGTGGCTGAACACGTCTGTCACAGCAGCTGCCTTGAATGAGGGTTCCATTCCCCTTTCTATGGCATGGGGTTAGTTGTTGATTGATTATTTGACTTTATGTGCTCTTTCCTAGTACAGTGTTCCCCTATGCTGCACTGACATTCTCACGACAGGCACCAGCATAGGTTGCCTAGGGCAGCCTGGTAGATAAGGGTACCTTCAGCACACAAGCAAGGAGACAGCAAGGAGTAGCTCCCCACTCACCACCCTCCTGACAATAGTCACTCGTGAGCCTACTGACCACGCTCAAGAGACGACCAAAGCATCTCTCGTACTACAAAGTCTGTGGTAATGGGCACAGAAGGTGGCAGCTCGACAGCGAAAGGTCCTCAAGACAGAAAGCGAAGTAAAAGGAGAGGTGGTCTGCCTTTGACTTCAGCTGGTGGGAGGAGACTCACCAGATTCCCTAGCAATCTTCCCTTTGCTTTCGGTTACAACCACATTACCTTTGCAGAAAGCCTGCAACAATGGGTCCAGACACAGATGATGCATAGAGAGAAAACATCCTGGCCTGTGGATCCAGCATAATAGAGTCGACGGGTGTGTTTGAGGGTGGGGAGGGGAGCCAGTACAACAGTAATTTCTTAATTCCTGTCTAATATCAATTTCTGATTCCTGTATACAATGTACATATTAAAATTGTGTGACTTCTATAGAATTAATTCACCAGTTTCCTGTTTGCATAGTTTAACCAACCCATTTGAAATAGGCATCTTGTGAAAGTTTGGTTATATGTACAAATAATATCTTGCATCTTGTTAGTTGTTAGTTTAATTCTGTTCAGATTATAACAGCAGAGGCTTTTTCGTACATATAGTTTGGTTGACAACTTTTGTTTTCTTAGTTCTAATCATATACAGTAGTTGGATGTGGGATTTTTGGATGTACTATATATTAACCTTATTTCTGTTATAGTTTGCTATAATTCTTATCTAAATTATATTTTTTTAGGAGTGTAATAACAGAGCATGTATTTTGCACTGAAATTAACAAAACCTTTATTTTGCAGGAATGTAATGGCAAAAATGACTGTGGTGATAGGTCAGATGAACGGAATTGTTCTGCCGAGGATATTGGTTATGGTATACGACTTGCAGGAGGAAATGCATCCAATGAAGGCAGAGTGGAAGTCGCAGGTGTGACATCTCTACAGTATTGATAGAGTAGCTAAAACTGTATAAAATACAGTATGTATTTATTTGGAGTAGCTTGAACAGATGCTACTGCTTTTAGGTCGTGTTTTCTTGGGTTTGTTTCCTTTTGGGGTTTTAGTTTCTTTAGTTTCTGTTGTGGGTTTTTTTTTTGAGTTTTGAGTTGGGGCCTGAGCAGTGTGTCTGTTTGCCCCTAATTGTTATGAACCTCGAGGCTGGCTTCGGCCGCCTCTTTACAAGAGAGGGATCGCCCCGGTTGACGGTGCCTTAGCCTCCCCTTCCCCACCGGACCTTCCGCTCCACTGGCCATGGAGGGGTGGACCTGGAGGGAGGGGGTGG
>PNEQ01003979.1:24657-61607 GCA_003012365.1 Medauroidea extradentata
TTAAGCGGCGCCGCCTGTGCCAAGCCGGCCGGCCTGTCACCAACTACGACGTATTAGGATCTATATTGAGGTCGTACTATAGACACAAAGTTCCAGCGCATGCGCACATGCTCGTTTAACTATAGTACAGCCTCCTTCTAGGCTGTTTCATGACGTCTTATATCTCTCTTGTCTCGCGCCGAATGAGTTTACTTTTTTACACGAACCCTATAAATAATAGCGTGATATTTTTCTTTATTGCGTTAACACCATACGTAATTAAAACAATTAACTTGGCGCATAATTAGCTTAAACAATGCGTTACTGCGTGTCGTAAAACGTGGGTTTCACAAGTGAGCACGATAATAGCGCTACCTATTTACCAAGTGTAGAAACATTTGTCTCCGGGTATGTCGAACTTGGAAAATAAATAGACGTTCGTGTATTACGTAATCCCGGAACTCCTAATTTATTTTTACCGCATGTGAAAGTGATTATTTTCAATCACTTATACGTGTAATTCTCGACGATTTTAGGTAAGAACGTCACAAAATGGCGTTTTTGGAACAACGTCGGTATATGCTACGGTGGCGCTATCTATCTGCCATCTTGTGAACATTCGTACAGTTGGCGCTATCTGTCCGCTCTGCACGCTACTAGTATTTACGTCCTCGTACAATTGAACAACATCGAGGGAATGTTTTTACGTTAAGTTATATAAAACTGCGCAATGAATAAATGCATTCGCTTATTCCTTCTTTCTTTGGTGAATAATTTACAAGGGCATTTTACTAGTAAGGAATGCCTACTTTTTTATCATTAAACGCTACGCAAATCGGGCTATTCGCTCGTGAGATGGCACTCCACAACTAGTTTTTTTTTTTACAAAGGTCGATCATATTTATTGTTTACCGGTGTTCTTTTGATCATAAGACGTCTGCCTAATCATATAAATTTATATTTCAACTATCACTTGCGTTATTTTTCCGTTAAATGCTACGGAAGTCGGTCTATTCGCTCGAGAGAAGACACTCGGAATCTCGATTTTTCTCATTTTTTTAGGAAAAGGATTGGTCATATCTATTGTTTAGCGGTGTTCTTTTGATCATAAGACGTCTGACTATTGATATGAATTTATATTTAAACTATCACTTGCTTTATTTTTCCGTTAAATGCTACGGGAGTCGGGCTATTCGCTCGAGAGAAGACACTCGGAATCTCGATTTTCTCATTTTTTTAGGACAAGGGTCGATCATATCTATTGTTTAGCGGCGTTCTTTTGATCGTAATATTTTGACTATTGATATACATTTATATTTAAACTATCACTTGCTTTATTTTTCCGTTAAATGCTACGGGAGTCGGGCTATTCTCTTGAGAGAAGACACTCGGAATCTCGATTTTCTCTTTTTTTTTTTTTGGACAAGGGTCGGTCATATCTACCGCTCAACAGTGTGACGTCTGGCTACTGATATCAATTTATGTTTACATCATTACGTTAATTAATTTCCCGCAAAACACTACGGAAGTCGGGGCCTAGAGACACTTTGCAGAAAAAATGCAATTTTAAAATTTTCTTTTAAGGAAGGGGGGGGGGGGGCAAAAATAAGCCGCTATCGAATTTACGAAGGTAGCGATTTTACGAATGTGATGAGAGGAACCGTGAGTATTCGTAAAATCGGGGGTCTAGTGTAAATGTTAACTGGAGCACAGGGAATTGCTGACTTAAAGAATGTGTTTAATGTCCACTAGTTTAAAAGCTTAAAGTATTTTCATTGAAGTGTCATACACTTTTATTTATTGTACGTATTACAGTACGCATATATCTATAGAAAACAACTCGTGGTATCTTCTTCAGTTATACTTGAACATTGTTACATGTAACATTTCTATTCAAAATATTTTTCTGCTTAGTAAGTTACATTCTCTTGGTCCCCAAACACCCTATGAAAACATATTCCCTTATGTTGGGTGGAAATTTTTTTAAAATCCATTCCATTTAGTTTCCCACATACTTCATCTGCTGAACTGAACACCAGATCCAGTACTATCTTAGATGAGTGTGTCATCAGGCCAGTTATGGAAATACTGTACCACATTAACCAGTGTACCACCCGCCCTCTAGTAAGACCCGCACCCCACATTTTCTACATGTGACACCGTAACAATACTCACAAGAAAAAATAAATTTTTTGACTATGCAGTTCCAATTTAATTGCCTTTTGTTAAAAAATGTAATTAAGTAACATTAAATAAATATTAATTTAATTAAATACGTGGACAGCATTTTAAGAATTAAATGACACCCACAAATGTAAATAGTGCTCAGCACAGCTTAATGTGTTGGAAGATATACGTACAAACAATAGCGATGGCTGGCATGCGCTGCACAGCATGCAAATGCTCTACAGCAGCAACTTGTACTGTACTCTGTCCTCAGTTATGTTCACATGCGCCTCTTAATAACGATACTAAACAAGGCGTCAAAGTGAAAAACTCACTTCACTCGCCCCAGGTTAAGCTTATTTGCTTATTACTGCTGTGTGAAATGGACCATACAGTCTTCTATAATTACAGTCTCACAGCATTGTCTAATAATGAAAATGCAAACATTACTGATCAAAGGCAGTGTACCAACTGACCATTTTTGTTACTGCAGTCTTAATAAAAATTTATGCTTTGTTTCTGCTGAAACTTACTACATGTTACTCAATTTATGCAATATTGATAGTATAAGTAAATTTTATACGAAATTTTTTTATCACGAGACTTAATATGTAGCAGTACAAATTTTTCTAAGTTCAAATTCAACAAACAAATAGTGGGAGTTGAGTTCTAAAAAAACTAGGTTGCACGCCGCTACAAAATACGTTTCGTGATAAAGTGACCAATGAAGTAAATTAAGACTTCCTCAAATGTGCCGTCTGCTGAAGGAAAAAAAAGAAAGATATCCGGTAACCTGCCGTCAGTTACAGTAACAAATTGTTTAAGCTTGAGACTGCATAATTCCATAACATAAAAGCACAGGTAATCATGTCTAATGTTGCATAAGTGCCGCTTCTTATATCCCATATATTTAGCTATTCATTTGTATTAAATGAGACAAAAATGGCAGTGGCATAATATAAAAAGGTTCATACAGTTTATACAGTATCATGATTGTAATTTGAATACAAGCACAATTACAATATACTTAATGTATAAAATTTAATTTTTCTGCTCTTGTTCCACCCTACAGACTGTACTTGTACAAGAAAGTGATCCTGATTCTGATAACTACTTGTTTCCTGCTGCTCACATCTTACCGTCTGATTGTGGTACAAAGAACCTGGAAGGGTTCATGGAAGATATCATAGATCCTCGTGTTATTAAAGGCAAAGAAGTGTTGAAAGGAATGTATCCTTGGCAGGTAATTAATCTATAACAATATTGTAGGAAAGTAAGGTAAGTTGTGTAGAGGATAGTATTGTCATATTTCTCATAACCGTGCATGTTGAAATATCTGAAAGTAATATTCAAATGAAATTTTTAAAACCCAGTTGTTCAGAATGTATTTTGTTTGCAAGTATTGGCAGTAGGTATGTGGTTAGATAGAAAGTTCCTGTGTCTCTCTGTGTGTGCTCTTGGATTTTCTGGGACAGTAGAAAGGCACTTGTCGAGTTGCTAGGTTTCGCAGTAATGTCCAGGTCAATTAATAAAAGTATGCTAGCAAGTTCTTCCTAAATTAGTTTGTGTGTGTCTGTGCATGTGTATTTGTGTATGTATGTTTTTGCATGTGTGTTTATGTGTGTGGGTGTTTGTGGTTTTTTTTCTTCTTCTCTTCTTCTTCTTCTTCTTCTTCTTCTTCTTCTTCACATTCCCAAACAGTGGTCATAATATTATCTGTAGTAAAGAAGTTGCATATGTGAACAGTCAGCATAAAAAGTCTACCAAGTGAAAACATGTCATACTGTCAAGTGAACAAAAAGTTCTTGTTATAAACAGACTTGTAGGACAGTACAGCCATGAAATAACTTTCACCAACTGTAGTTGATGTGGAATAGGTGAAGCAATCATTTGCAGTTTTGGTGTGTTTGTTAAAAACCAAAATAATTAATCTGTACAAACAGTTCAGACTCTGGTAGTAAAAAGCACTCCAATATCTGGTATCACCATATTTGCGCAGAACAGGCGAAGATATTCTTCAGAGAGCACAGAAGGACATGACCCGACTTTTAACAGCATTGCTGCATGCGTGAAGTGAAGTGATTTCGGTCAGCACTTTTCAAAGAGAGGTTTTAAATGCTTGTGAGGGGTGATTTGAGGTGCTTATAGATGAGCACAAAAGTGAAGGAGCAAGGGAAACGGGAAATCTTAGAGAAATCTTGCCAGCCAATGGATTCATCCAGCACAAGTCCCACATGTAAAAATCTGAGTTGACCCTGCTGGGAATCTGTCTTGAATTGTTATGGTAGGGGGCAAGCACCCTGGCAAATCCACGGCCCTCTCTACATATGAAGGTTTCTCTTTAAAGGTTAATGAATCAGCCACCAGTGAATTTTGTGAAACCCATGCTGACATTTTATTGAAACCGTTCAGGGACCACCTTTTTTAATAGACACATTGATCTATGAATAAATTTTTATGCGTAATGAAAGAAGCTAATTGGGCGGTGCTGTTTATGAAGTGTTGCATGTCTATAATTCAGATAAGTCTGCAACAATCATCACTTCATGGAAGAAAATGATTCCTGGCATAAATATTGAGGAGTATGCTAGGTTTGAGGTCAACATTTTGACAGATGATTTGCTGTATTACAGAACATTAATGGATGTTAAAATGTTAACAGTGACTGTAGTATTGCAAGGTTGACAGAAATAGACTTTACTGTATCATATTATTTGGCGTTGAGTAATTGCATCCGTAAGTTTTATTTGAATTTTTTTTGTATGCACCAGTTAGGAAATTTTGTCTATACATTATCATTTTGATTTTTTATTGGAGCAGTCATCATTAAACCAAAGTTTCCTGCCTTAAACGAAGACTGCAGTATACATAGTATTATTTCCAGATCCAGGTTATCTGTTGTGCAGCACAACAGTGTTATATACTATAGTGTATTGAAACACAATGATAATATGTACATACAGTTCATATGTTTATAATTGTGAATGCTATTGCTTGCAGGCCAGTGTGCGTGTGCGTGGGCCAAGCAAATCGATGCACTGGTGTGGGGCAGTGGTAATTTCTCCACTGCATGTGCTTACAGCAGGCCATTGTCTCAATGATTATACCAAGGAGGCTTATTTTATACGTGTGGGTGACCATGATACTGAGGTTAGTCCCTGCTACCCACCAATGTAATCATTGCTCTTAACTACGGCATACAATAATTATAGGTACTACTCATCTCCCCAATGTGTACTGTGTGCTAACAGACTGTGCATGCTACTCTAAAAATGTCTTACTTTTGCACTTAGGTATGCATTCATCAGTTCTCAGTGTTTTTTTCTTTTAGGTGTGTCAAATTACTATTATGGAGTTAGGTAAACCATTTGTTTATCTGTCTTAACTGTCAATACATTTTTTTCTGAACAAGCAGACCTCTACAGAGTAGCAAATTTGTAAATTGTGTTTTAGTAGATTAGGCCTGGCTGGGTGGCATTTCTACCAACTTAAGCTGCGAGAAAACATATGCGGTCTGCTTTTTAGTCCTGTGAAGGACTAGTATACTGTGTGCCATGTTACACCAACGCCTTTAGCAAAGCTTTCAGTAGAGGCCCGTGTGTTTCATGCTCAGGGTTTCTACTGCTACTGGCCAATGACAAATCATGCTAGGCCAGGCATGTAATCCATTAGTTGATAATGTTAATGAATCTCCCAAAGATCTGGTGGCCAATAAATAACCTCATACATACCTAGTACACTTTGATATCTTTTACACAAGAAGGTGAACACCTTCTTGTTCACCTCAACTTGCAGTGAAATTTTTTCCGCGTAAATGTCAGCAGAGCATATTAGTGGCCACCATCCGAGGATTTGTTGGCTAAGTAGAGTTTGAGGCAACCTGCAAGGTGTTTAGTATATTTTTTACGCTCGGCCTCGTAATTTAGTAACTTGTAAGAGTTAGGCCTACCTAGTTTTTGCCCAAGGGGTCACCTGAATCCAGTATTGTGAGCCGTGTTGCTGTAAAACTAAAGGTTTAGAGATGTTTATATTTACCATTTTTGTATGTATATATTCACGCCCGCCATAACAAATGAGAACAAACGGATGGACACAATGCAAACAATGCCAGGCAGCAAATTATGAACTTTTAAGAGAGAAAATGTGTATATAATCATTGTAAACGTAATATAATTGATTTTGTGCTTTCTTTATTTCTTTTTGACAACATGGACATTTTCACGGCCTCGCGGGAAAGTTTTGATAGTCATCTATTTTTTTGGCAGAGAGTGGGAGATTTGTGAGTGTTGGAGTGGCGCGCCTGCTAGCCAGCAGATGGCCTCCTCTCCAGCACCTTCTCTCTTCTATCTCTCTGTCTTTTTATTGTTATAAGTTTCTGTAGCACATCTGAATATAATTTTTATTCTGAAAATGATGTGGAATGTGAATTTCTGTTTTATTTTATGCACGGTCGTTTAAGGTATGTAGAGCAAGACTTGGTGATAAGTGTGTATTAGACATGAACATATTCTCTGCTTTTGTTTGCAGATTAATGAAGGATCTGAACAAGAGGTAAATATTGAAGAGATCTATTTTCACGAGAAGTTCAACAAGGGAATGAGACTGAACAATGACATAGCTCTGGTGAAACTGAAAGGTCGTGGCATAATGCTAAACACGGATGCACAGCCCATTTGCCTTCCCCCGCCAGATATTCCGTACCCTCCTGGCCTCAACTGCACCATTTCAGGCTGGGGCTCCACCAAGTCTGGTGGTTCTGGTAAGTCAGATTCTCATTGTCGTGTGCCACGGGAGCATGATTTACCACAATCTTGTTATTGGTTTATTGAATAAACCTGTATTCTAATTTCAAGCCACTAAATTAAAAGAATTAATCTGTAGTGAGGAAGAACGAAAACAAAATAGTTAATGTCAGAAAAAGTACCAGTAGTACCATATTAAGAAAATGAGTTGTAGTTGTACAGTACTGTAATATGTAATGTTTTTTATCATGTTGAGCAAATAGTAGAAATGGTTTTAAGTAAATTTGATAAATGACAAAATTAAGTTAATGCTTGTTTTGTTTACTCTTAAGCCTGCTAAGTCACAGTTTTTGATGCATGCTGTACACGTCTATAGTCTACCTGCTCAGTCACAGTTTTTGATGCATGCTGTACACGTTTATAGTCTACCTGCTCAGTCACAGTTTTTGATGCATGCTGTACACATTTATAGTCTACCTGCTCAGTCACAGTTTTTGATGCATGCTGTACACGTCTGTAGCCCATATTCCCGTTTCCAAGGAAGGCAGTCTGTGTGTGCATGTCGTATAAACACTACCAAAGCAGTGCACCTAGTTTCTTATTCTGTTTCACTCTATCCGATCAAAATTAGTGTGTGATGCATGTTAATGTCTGGAATCGTACCAGATTCCTTTTGCTGTTGCTGATTTAAAATGTTTTTACTTTAAATTCTTACTGAATGAGCATGTTCCACGTAATGTTCATGTTTTCAAAATGGTGGCCATGGTAACATTTATTGATCACATAGAGGAACCTTATTTTAGAATGTCATGAAACTCGTGCTTATTACTAGGTACTTTGTACGGTGGCTTGACTTTCATGTATTTTGTTGATGCCATATTCAGGCTAATGGTGCATCTTTGAATTTTTTTTTATAACAGGGATGTATGAGGACTATTTTCCAAAGTTTCTGTATGCTTGGTACATATTTTGTACTAAATAAGGCAGCATTAATTTATTGTGGTTTGTTCATTTTGTGTTTATGTATGTATATCCCCCAATTTTCAATAATTTCACCACATGAATGAATGTTTTTTTTAATTCACATATTTCAAGAATTAACAAGCAGATAGATAGCCAATTTAATATTTATTCAGTTCAGTTTTGGGTTAATTTACACCCATGTTAAGGAAAGTAGGCTTGTTATGCTGACATCTGGTTTTGTTACTAAAAAATAGTTTAAAGCTAGTACGTGGGAGTGCTCTTAAATAGTGTTTTTAGCGCTTGTGATGGCTGGAAAGTATTGTTTTGACCTTATCTGAAGTGTCTTGTTAACGTAGATCTGTTATTTAAGAACTCTTTGTTCAAAACATTTCAAACACTGCATGGCAATGTAAGTACCAAACATAAAATTACTTTTGTTATAGTGAAGATTTTAAAACATTGTGTTCTGAACAGAAAGAGCTGGGAGACTCTCTCTCATAGCACATTTATAAAAGTACGTACTTTATTTATTCTTTCCAGCCTATGCCCGTAGCCTTCAAGCAACATGGATTCCAATATTGCCCCAAGACACATGCAAGGCTAATTTTGTGTACGGTACTAAAGCCATCTCCGAAGGCATGTTTTGTGCAGGCCATCTTGATGGCGGTGTGGATGCCTGTCAAGGAGACTCGGGCGGTCCCATGGTTTGTCTCCATGAAGGTACGTATGGTTTCTATCTCAAATGTCATCTTTAAAATTATACAGCTATGAGCTCAAATATCTACAGTCTATTCTTTACAGACACACATATACTTGATGGTAAAACCTATCCAATACAGTATTAACGTGAAACTGTATTGATAGTATTTTCACTCTTCAATAATATAGTACATTAGTATTGAAGTAAATATCAAGTTTAATTGTATTAACAGATGTTTTAAGTTGTAAATAGTGGAAATACAAAAAATAAATTGACTTCACAGTTGAGCACTTAAAAAATCTTAGCCATTAATGTACTATCTTGATTTATTTTTGCCAGGGAACTTTACGTTGTATTTTACTACAAATTAACAAATACTGTTGAGCATACATGTAGCATAACTTTAAATTCCATATGCCCATTCAGGGGGGGTATGGAAGAAGACAAATTTGTATTGAAGAGGTGTTTATTAATAAGATTTCATTGTATGTAGTTGGAAAACACATATTTTTACAAGGTAGTACAATAAAATTGTGAAGTTTCATTGCTGGCCCATCTTCCTCGGGTGGTGAATACTGAAATTTTATTTTAGTCTTACAAATACCTTGGCAGTTGTAACTTAAATTATTTTTATCAGTGCTGTGATGGTTTTCTACTTGCAACTGCAGTACTTTGTGTCTGCGACTTATAAATACAGTCTCGCTTTATTTAAAGTGAGACTGCAACTTGAGACGAGCTGCTAAAGCATGCAAGTAAACAACCGCCTTATTGATGAAAATTTGTTATTTTTCGTCATTCTGTAGTTAACTGCAAAAAAAAGTAACAGGTTTTTCATGACACAGACAATGATATTCTCACAAAAAACATTAAATTCAGATTTGTTACGTATGTCAGTTCTGCACAGAACTTAGAAATTCGTTCTTGAACTTGGCAGATATCATCTACAGTTTTTTTTTTTTTTTCAATGTAAGTAAACTGTTTTGAATGTTAATAATGTTCAGTAATTCATATTAAGTTTTACTACAAAAATTGTATGAAAATGTAAAAAATTACAAAATTGTGCTTGAAAGTTTGTAAAAAAAATAGATAAACTTGTGCAGTTGCTCGGTTGTGACATTTTACTGCTCAAGCAAGCTTCTTGTGTGGCAATTGGTGGAACACTGTTGGAGACAGATAGTGGTATCTAACTAGTGCACCTAGCGGTGAAAGCGCAAATTAGATAGGATGTGGCAGGAGATTTGAAAATGTAGCAAAGCAACTGTAGTTGTATCTTATGTTTAGGCCTGCCCTAGTGTTTGTCTCAATTTCGTAATGTACTGATGGGCTGGTTCCCAGCATCTCAGTTCTGCAGATTGGTCTGATGATTGTAAGGCCTTCACTATCCCGGTAGTATCTAATGTTAGTTCATGGGAGGCTGCATGTGTAGCAACTTGTTTCTCCTGTGGGTTTATGTTGGAACCAGTTATACAGTAGCTTGTTTGGTTTCTGCCCTGTGGTTATTCATCCTCTGAAGCCATGTATTCTGAATTGCATTGTAGCTGGAACCTCAAGTTGTGTTGCACAGCTGTAGTTGCCTTGAATTAGGTGCATATGTATGATATGTTTATACTGTAGGTGGTTTGCGAAAAAATTAGCACTTTTGAAGATCATCTTGTCAAGAGTGAAAATTAAATTTTCTTTCTGCACCTCAGACCTTTAGTTTTGAGTGCGTTGCAACTTGTACACTTTCATTGTTGTTTAGGTTGCTATGTTTACATTAAAAAGAAGCAGGGACGTTCAAATTACCTGAAAGGCAAAAAGTAACAATTGTTTAAAAAGTGCTCTCTTTATCCTGAACGACTATAGTGAGTCAGCAATGGAATAAAGTGGAAGGTTGATTTGATGTATGTATTGTCAAAGTACTGTATAGAGGGCTTATTGCACACCTCCAGGGTGTGTTGGGCATGCTGAGGGCTGGACTTGGGGGATATAAATTTGTTGTAGAGGTTTTGCGGCCGAGTTAGTGGTGAGGAATGAGTGAGTGAGATTTTGGTCAGCGCTCAACATCGAGGTCTTCAGTGCTGGTGAAGGGTGACATGAAGTGAGTTTTGGGCAGTGCCAGAATGAAAGGCCGGGGAAACGGGATATCCCTGAGAAAACCCGCTGACCAACAGCATCATCCAGCATTTCTCCCACATGCGAAAATCCGGGGTCTGACCCTGCCGGGAATCAAACCCGGCACGCCTTGGTGGAAGGCGAATGGTCTGACCACTCAGCCACCGTGGTCCCTTAGTGATGAGGAAGGTAGCATTTAGTGGTTGAATATGGTTCTGGGTTTGTTGAAACCTTTATGGTAGGGAACTACCAGAGGATTGTTGGAGTTTCTGCCTCAGCCTTGAGATTTGGTGTTTGACTGTCAAGTTGTTTGGGGTAACCTCAGTCATCAGTATATGCTGTAGCTATTTGATATCACTGTTTGTCATTTTTAATAAAGCATATATGCTTCTGACTCGGGTTGTTAGACTATATGTAAGTCTATGTTATTGCATCTGCAAGTACAATTCGGTGACTACTGTACTTGTATGTTCCTATCTAAACGTTATTCTAATTAGTAGCGTAGGATATTCTTCCTTCCTGCCTTGTAGAAATGTAAATTTCTTTTTAAAAATATTATATTGTTAGCCTGAAACTAGGTATCTTTAGAAGGTTTAAGTAATAACTAATAAAAGAAGATACAACTAGAAGTTTAAAAGTGATTGGTGGCAAGTAAATTATTGAAGTATTTGTTTTTTTGTAATTAATGTGACAGTAAAATACACTGCTCAAAATGATAACAGAATTGGTCAAAATCGAGTAGACAGTCTGAAATATTTAATTAAAAAGTTTAAATGAGTTGGCTGTCGGATATAGAATGTTGATCAGTATACAAAGCCAGTAAAAGAAAGTGTTTTAAAAATATGAAATTTTTATCCAAAATATTAGATTCAAACTACTATTCCATTTATTCTACATTTTTGATCAGAAACTAATTCAAGAAATTTTGATTAAAAAAAAAAAGATAAGCTGAATAAAATACTAAATCTTATAAACAACCAAGATATGATTAAATAAGACAGTACATAAGTAATATAGGCCTAGTACGTTCCAAATAGTGTTAAGATTGCATGTGAAAACTTCCTATTATTGACTTAAGTAGATATCAGTAGTGTACCTATATATATTTAAAATTCCAAAACTATATAACTCTGAAAGAAGGCTGTTTAAAGTTAGCTACAACATTAGTGGGTTGTTTTGTCTTTGTGCGTATAGTGGTGATGGCGAATTATAAATTTTTGGTGGTGGGTGTTAAGAGTTATTGCCACCAGTTGTCTAATGAATGTAGGTGGCAGAGGTGAATCTGAGATAGAGGCCCTAATCAATGTGGTGGTAAATACATTTTGTTGAATGCTTTGTCTATGTGTTTTTCATAGAGAAGTAAAGTTATTTATAGTAGACAGTGGGGTGTTGAAGTGATCTATTTGACCCTTCTCAATATTTTACAGATTTGTGTGAATGTCTTGTGTGTGGGCAAGTACCAGCTAATAGCATGTGTTGGTAGTCAGTTCAGTCCATTTTATAAAGATGTACCTTCTTATTACAGCTGTCTTACATATCCCTCCCGTCTTGTAACAAGGCACACATGTACATAGCTTACATATTATCGTAGAGTATAGATTCTCTACCAAACCGCTGGTTTTCCCAAAAATTGGGAAATGAGAGGGAGTTAGGACGGAGAAACAGTCCATGACCTATAACATGGTAGAGCTTTGAAGAGAGGAGGGTGGGAAAGGTGGGGCTAATGGGAAGTAGCAAAATTTAAGTGAAATTATTTGCTAGCAATTTGATATGGAGTTCTCCTCAGACGATAAGAGATAGATGAGCTCACAGTCATGGACTGTGAAGTCACTGCTCGTGTACTTACTCAGGTAGCGCTGCATGAATACCTATTTATTTTATATATTTGTAAGAAAGGTAGACTATAGTGAGAAAACAGATAAATCATCTACTGTAGTAATTGATACCTTGATAAATGTTCTTAAATGTTTAAGTACGGATTGGTAAAGTATTTTTTGTGATTAAATATTCGTATGTTAATTCCTGTCTTTCAGTTCCTCTCAAATATTCTGTAATGTCTTAAAAGCCCATCCACCTGTTAATTTAGTTTTGCAGGAGAGACTTCAGTCGTACAGAATGAGGATAATATGGAAGGACTAGAAAGAATTATATTTAGCAAGTGAACATAATAATAATAATTTCCTACCCACTGCAGTATGATGACACCTTTTCTGTACAGCGTTACTGTATGCTGAGCTGACATAGCCAATAATGTCATCTAGCATGTTTTCTTCTCTTACCAACAACAAAACATCCGTACTTAATTTGGCAGCAAATAAAAAGTTAAAACTTAAGACTGTACATATTTAATTACACACACTTAAACAGTAAATGATAGTCTGCTGAAGAGATACAAAGCTAATGAACGAGGTACTGTAGTAAAGGATCAAAGTTCAATTCCTGCTATGTCCATCTTGATCTCGGTTTTCCAGAGTTTTCCGAAATTCCGGCAAATACTGTATTGGTTCCTTATTACAAATTCTCACTAAGTTTTCTTCCCCCTTCTTGGAGTATTACTACTAAGCACTTGGCATTTTTGGGAGCATGCAGAACAAGGCACCATAGAACTTGTTTTTATTATACCTATTACTTAAAATATTTAACATCTATGATTCTCACGCTCATTTATTCTTCATAGTTTGGCATCCAGTATTCAGTTTCATGTTTGTTAATGTGCACCCACAGAGCCTCGCTGTTATTTTAAAAAATAATAAAATGGAAACTACTAGAGCATTGCTGTTCATTTTTTAAATGTTCTGCAGCATTAGAGTTTTCTTTTAACTACCCAAGAAATGTAATGTGTGCCCTACTTGTAGCTCGTAGAACATGGTGATGTTAAAAGAGTTGTGTCCTTGTACGGATCAGCATTTTGTTTCAACAGTTACAAATACTTTGTTGAGTCTTGCATGAAGGATTGCACTGTCTTTGATCATAGTTCTGTACACACTGCTTTTGGTAGACGTGCCCTCTAAAAATATAAGTGTAAGGAAGTGTGTGATTCTAGGATACGTGTCAAAAAATATTGTCAGTTGGTTCACCTGAAAATGATCACTTTTTCTGGTAGTCTGTCTTTACCAATGGAGGCCAGTGTGTAACATGCAAATGCATGGCATGGAGGGCAGATTTTTGGCTGTTAGTGGTTGCTTTAGGCAAAGACGGACGTCCGCTTTAACCATGGTCGCAAATTTTTGTTTTGCAAGACATCAACTGAAGTTACCATTTTTATTCAACCAATTCTTCAGTGAATAAAAAACATATTTTCATAGATACAAATCATTTTAAAATAAATTGTAATGCCTTATCCAGAACTGCAAGTTTTGATTTTTTGAAATGATAGTGGGACTTCATGGCTAGCCAGTGATATAAATTTACTTTTTTCCATTGTCTTGTTTTTTTATTAACAAGTATAGTAAATTAATTTCATTAGTATTTAATTATGGTGAAATGTATTCTGTAGTCGGCAACAGTATTAATAGTTTTATTTTTAATTTAATTCTTTAAATTTTGGTTTCATTTTAAAATTCTACCAGTGTGAAATGTCAAAAAATTCTTTAATGAATTATGGTATCTAGTATGGTTAATCCTTTTATAATTTAAATACTACTGGCAAATGGTTTAAAATATTTTTTAATAATTTCGGTACTTAGGTCTCGGATTTTGTTCGTACAGTTGCCTAAACGAGTGTAAATCATTCACTTTGCTCAACACTCGGGACTAAAATAATATACAACCATAATTTTACTGCATGACCCACCCTCGTTATGCTCTCTTCAAAGTTGTGGATTAATTTCTCAGTGTTCTGTATCATTGAAGTGAAATGCTGTTGTATTTACTGCACAGGCCACTTCACTTTATTCGGAATCATCAGCTGGGGCCACGGCTGTGGTCGCCCCAACAAGCCTGGCGTCTATACCAACATTACTTACTACAGAAAATGGATTGATCAAAAGTTGCAAGATTCTATGACTGGCCGCTGAGATAACTACAAATAAAGCAGTGCTAGTTTTGGAATACTGTCTCTGTTCGTGAGCTGTTATTGATAGCTATTAAGACCATGCTCTCCTGTTTCTGATGTTTTTCGATATAATTCATTTTTTAAACTTAAATGTGAACAGTTATCAAAAATCTGTTTGGTAGTTTTGTTCAAATTAGTTTTTACTGCGTTGGCTAGTTTTTTCAAGGCAGTAAATACTATGATTTAAGTTAATTATGTAATTAACAAAATGTTTGTTATTTGACTTGTGTATTAATCGTAACCATATTATTTCTTGAGTTTGAAAAAATTAGCTATCACTGCTAAAAGTATTTGAAATGAATGCCGAACAGATTTGTGATATCTGCTCTCGTTTAAGCTTACAAACGTAACTACAATAGCAAGAAACAGTATAAACAGGAGAGCATGGCCTTAACTCAAACATCATGAAAGTGGATAGGGACTGAGGAAAATATGTTATTGCTGTATTTTTCTTACACAGCAACAACTTAATATTTGTCACAAGGAATACTTCAAAAGGAATAACTGTATTTTAAATTAATAACTACTACTTAAGTGTTGGAATTTAATCTTTTCATTTAGGATTTTCAAGAATACCATGTACAGCGTGATTAATGTAAAAATTCATTGTAAAATTTTTGGTGTGGTGGAGAATGTGAAGTCGTAAGCAGAAGTGCCAAACTAAAATTATCGAAAATTATTGAAAACCAAATTTTTGTACAAATAAAGAAAAACTCTAAATGTGACAATGATTTGAGTTTTTATACAACTATTTTTCAAGTGCTTCATATGTACTAATAATACTACATCTCAACTAATTATATTAAGATAAATTAAATATTTGAAGACGATCACATACTGTGAAATAGGACACTCACTTTCAAATTATATGTTTGGTATCTCCATAGTAAGGAAAGCTCGCAATACAAGAACTAAAATTAAAATGCCACTTGAATTGTGTGATACTAGCAAAGAAATTTTATCTGCATTATTTTTTATTGGGTCATTTTGTGTCATTTTTTAAAATCATGTTTAGCCTTGCATATTTTAGTTGCTAAGGCAAAAACAGAAAATGTGTACTGGCTAGCATTTCCCCTAATGTTTATTAGTTTGTGATTAGTAAATCTTGTAGTTTTGGAGGGCCTGAAACATATTGTGCCTTTCTTTAGTTAAGTAATTGGAGTTGAATTACTTGTTATGTTTCTAAAATACATTGTTTGCTTAGTTCAAGTTTTCATGTTAAAAATACAAGCTAATGTTGTTCAGTAATGTCTTAGAAAATATGGGACAGAAAATACCTTGTCAGCAATTTATGGTTTGAGTAACACCCACCAAAGTTTAGGTGAGCGAGTGAGTTTGGTCTGCGCTCAACATGGAGGTCTTTAATGCTGGTAAGGGGTGACATGAGGTGACTATGGAGCAGTACCGGAATGAAGGGGCGGGGGAAACAGGAGATCCCTGAGAAAACCCGCCAACCAGCGGCATCGTCCAGCATAATTCCCACATGCGAACATCCGGGGACCGACCCCATCTGGAATCAAACCTGGATCGCCTAAGTGGGAGTCAAGTGGTCTGACTATTCGGCTACCGTGGCCCCTTAAGTTTAGGTCTAGGGTCATGTCATGGCCCCTATTCACCTGCTTTAATGATTATTGAGCTTTAATGGGATGGTTACAACATGCCAAAGGAAGCAAACATGTGCGTATCTTAAAAGAATTACACCAACTCACCAAGTATTAGTATTAGTTAACATTCTACTTCAGACAGGTCATCTTGACTGTGCCCAACCAGTTTATTTTTCTTCTACATCTTCTTCGTTCTAGCTGTGAATTTTCACATGCTGCAATTCTTTGCACAACCAGTGGGTAAATGTGTAGCACCCTTAATAGTGCTTCCTACTCCTGGTGCAAGCAAGTATAGGGATATTACATATTTAATTATGTACTGTGGTGCTTGGTCAGCGTTCAAGAGATTGCTTTCATACAAAAACAATTTTTTGCATTAAAATGAAAATATTCCTGCAGGACTGAAATATTGAGGAAAAAAATTCATTATGAGTACTGTATGTGCTTTGAGAATGAATATTTTTATTTATTTATAATTTTCAGAGTACATATTATTTAGAAAAGAACATAAAATACCCTGTATGTTCGACAGGGGACTAAGCCATATGTAATTTAATATAACCCGTAAATTCCTATCCTTGGTCCTGCCAGAGCTCTGAGTTAAGCAATATCTACTCCGCGTGGAAATTACATTAAATTGGATGTACTTTGGCCACACCGGACTGACAGTTTGGCTACTGGCAAATACAGTGGATTCTCTATCCATCGTTTCTCATGGGACTGACAAAAAATTTCAGTACACGAGGGATTTCAATGGATGTGGTCTTCAAATGATGTAGAATAAATAAATAAATTGGGCCCCAGAATTTGTTCCATGGATGCAGATATTTCAATCCATATAGAATCCACTGTACTACACGTCCCTGCTAACGGCCGTCTATATGAGACTTCAGCAGTAATTGGAACTTGTCTTTTGAAAGATGCCAACAAGCACATAAAAGTAAAACAACAAAACACCACTTTGTTACCATATAACTGTTAAATAAAGATGTATCATCTTTCCAAGTGTCGGTGAATGTGCCTCTGTAGTTATATTGTAGACGTCTATTGACTAGTCTTATATTTGCTAACATTTGAGTAGCTGACCTAGCAGTATGTTCCCATTCCTGTCACCTAAAACTATTAACTTGCAGTCAATGTTCTAAGGTAGCTGCACAGCTGGAGCTTTGCCTGTGTGGAATATTCGAAGGAAAAAATATATAACGATAGCTTATTATGTTAGTGAGATTTAAGAACCATGCGAAAACACATTTAATGACTTTTCACCCTCAAAGCATAACCATACCTTACCAAGTTTATGAGATGGGCATTCAAGGAAAATTCATATTAGGTATCTCTCTTCTCCCCTTAGTTGGTCCCTACACCAACAGATGAAGCCACCTTTAAATTTCATACTTCAAATAGAAAATTAACTTATCTGCCTGCTCTCACTAATACGTGCATACATAACATCACAGTAGTTTCCAGTCATCTTGCCTTACACGAGATTTGAACCCAAAACCACCTAGGCCGACCAGTGTTCCGAACTAGAACATACTAATAGGTTGTCAGAATACTTACGAAATTAAATGTGTATATACAGGCCTGTGCCTAAAGAGGTATATGTATCAATAGGATGACCAAAAGTAACAACTTTGAAATTATTTCTCAGTGGTCATACCTGCTTTTCAGGATTTCGGGAAAATTTAAAATTTTTCCACCCCCTAAATTGTCAAATTTTGAACAATCACGAAGCTACGTTTTAGGGATTTACGCAAGCTTCAATTGTATTAAAAAATCAGCTCGATATCTCAGAAGGTTTAAGAGACAAAAAGGATCAATTGAAGCCATGTTTTATTTTTTAGTGTACTTAGAGGTTGAGTTTCAAAAAACCTTGAAATTACTTTTAAGGAATATGTGAAAGCTTCATTCTTTAGCAGAAATCACCTTAATATCTCGACAGGCTTAAGAATTAGCGAGGATTGATTGAAAACGTATTTTACGGCTTTTCACCCCTTAATTTTATAATTTCTAAAAACTGGAAAGTTAAGACCTATTAATATGCATTTGCTTAAGCTTCATTTTGAAGCAATAACCACTCTAATATCTCGACAAGTTTAAACGTTATTAAGGATTCATTCAAAACACATTTCATTTTTTTTTTCACCCACTTTATTTTCTAAATTCGAAAAAGAAAAAGCCCTTCTTAGTGGGTGCCTACAGTATAAGGGAAGCCACCCTCAAAATGTCATGTCTGTAGGGTCCAGCAGCTTGGGCTGTGTGTTGAATGAGTGGGACAAATCATTTTATGTGTGAATTTGCTGCTTACTCCGAACACTGTTTTTTAACTCGTGACCCATACTATTTTATAGGACACTGCAGTATTAGTTGCCAGGTGTAAATATTTTTTAATTTCTATAACTCATATGGTGGTTTGGCAGTAAAAATATTAATGTTTGACATGAAGTGAATATAGCTACACAAGAAGACGGTATCTATAACGTTTTCCCCACTGAAACATTTTGAAATTGTATTTGTTCGCATAATGACATTCCAAAGTTGAAACTGTCTCGCCTACAGAAATAAGATAAGTTACAGCCAGTATGGATGTCATGCGGTACAGAATGCATCACTCTTGGAAGTGTTTTGGCATTTTCAAAAAGAGTGTTAACATCATGGTGATGGTTGAAATATTCTGTAGTTACTGGCAAGTGTAGACCAGGTTAGATTAGTGTGTGTGTTGTCAGTAGTGATATTGAAAGGCTTTATTGTCTGCAATAAATCTGTAGCATTTAGAGATGTTGAATTTTTAGGTTTAGTTGCGAGGTTGTGTGTTACTGTTTGGTATTTACTTTGCGAGGTTAAGGTAAGTAGAATCGGTGTGGGTCAAAGTTGGTAGAAAGTATTTTGTTTTTACTGCAGTAGTAGTTGCCTTATTTTGTGACTTAATTCAGGGCTTAGATTGGCAATTTATCACGTGAAACTCACTAGCACCATGCTGCTCTCCAAACATGGTAGTTATAATGTAACAATTTTGATAGGCCTTTTTTTTGTAGGAGAGCCACATATGCTGGGTCGTTGGCTTTCGTTTTTGACAATGATCATCTGTAGAGAATATGTTTTTTGGCGGAGAGTGACTTGTCTGATTATGAGGTAGCAGTGTCTGTTTGTGGCCTAGTTGAAACTTTACTTGTGTAAGCAGTACCTGCAACCAATAACTTTCTTCTCTGATGTTTTACAACCAGACGTGTTTCAATAAATTTATTTTCAGATTGCACAAGATGTTGCGATAGGGGTACCAGAACTTAGAAAACCTGCTTTTATTACCTTTGCAATTTAGATGTATGCTATAATCCACTAAAATGTAATTTTGAAATTGAGAGTTGCAAAATCTACATCAGTCTTGGAGTTTGTAGTGTAAGAAGTAATGAACACTATTGTGAAGTTTCTGCATAAATAAACTTGCAAAATTCTACTCACCAATTTTCTCTCTCTCTTTTTTTTTTGGCACCTTTTCATGAGTCTCAGTGTTTGCACAACTGAAGTTAGCCTGGTATAACTGTAACGTTGAGATGCACCCAGCATCCAAAAACAAGCTCACCATGGTCCATCACCAATGCAGCAGGAATCTGTGGTGGCAGAGGGGTCGGACCCCGGATTTTCGCATGTGGGAATTGTGCTGGACGATGCCGTTGGTACGCTTGTTTTCTCGAGTATTTCCTTTTTCCCCCGCCCCTTTATTCCAGCACTGCTCCATAATACTCACTTTGTATCACCTCCCACCAGCGCTAAAGACCTAGTATATGTTAAGTGCTGACTGAAAATTCCTCACTCGCTCACCAATGCAGCAGATGTGTCCTTAGCAACTCTTGTCATTCTTATTCATGTGTTAAAGAAGGCTGTAAAAGGCAGAAATGACTAGAGTACAGCTAACCAGTCTTGAAACTGTCAGTGCCAGAAATAGTATTTAAAGACTGTTTCGTATAACTTACATCATTACACAACCCCAGGCCATTATCCATATTTACCTGTTGGTCAGTGTGATGGTAATAAACAGAGCTTTAGAAAACTCTGTTATATTTTGACATTAATAAGTATGTTCTCTGTTATGCAACTTAGAAGAGAAGTGATGTCAACCTAGGTGTAAAGTAAGTACTATTGTAAAACAGATACAGTAGTTACAGCAGAACAAGCTTAGTTTAACATCTAGTGTTTGTGTTTAGAGACAAAGATTCTGTTTCAGGCAAGTACGTATCTATACGTGCTCGACTGATATATAGTAGCTTGAAAGGGGGAAGGTGCAGCATTCAGCCCAATGCAGAAAACTTACCAAATAAACATCTGCAGTTGGTGGTACCAACATATGACTTGTTAGGAGGGTGTTAAATGTTCCCACAGTTTGTTGGGGTAAAGCAGAGGAAGAAACGCAGTGCTGGTTTTCTTTCTTGTAAATACTAATTATGTAAGTCATCCATGGGAGTGTCCAGTCATTATAAAGCAATTTCTAACACCTTCAGTTGCACTCGAGTGAGACAGCAGATTGCACTGGTATTCCTACTTTCTGCCTGCCCCCCTTCCCCCTAAACTGAATCGTAATGAACTTGTAAATTATACAACAGACAAAGTCCTAATTTGCAATTATATCTGTGTGTATTCAACTTCTTGTTTTAAATGGATTCAGCCAGTTATCACCTAATTCAATACCTACTACGTACATTCATTTTGAAAAATTTTTAGATTTATCTGTTACAAGCCACCAGCAGTTGTAATCTGAAACTAACAGAAGAGAAACAATCCTAAGTGGAAAAAAAATTTGTTAGAATCTTTACAACATTGTATTGTAATTTTTTTGTTGTGAAAAACAGTTGCACATCATTACTACCTAAGAAACTCTCAAAACTCTACCCTATGTGTATTGTGGAATCTGATAAGGCAATTAAATAAAGGTGGCAGGTCCTGTTTGTGTAAAAATTAAGTACGAGAATAAATTGGTAAAATCATACAAATTAAGATGCTATGCAAAATTGAAGTGACAAAAAATAATACTGTACTAGTTTTATTTTTAAATTGATTGTTTTCACAAACATTCTAGTCTTAGGCAACAGGAGACACTTTTTTTTCATAAAGAACACTGACATTTTTCCATGTGATTTCCATCGACGTTCTAAGTGTTAAAATTCACAATCATTACAATTACTAAAACAAATTATTCTGCCATCTTTATAAGGCATAAACTCAATTACAATTACTAAGCACTAAAATTTTTCACTTTTGTTGTAATACAAAGTGACAGCTGTGAGCACTTTGCAACAAAACACACACAAAAACGTATGGTAGACCGACTACACTTAACTGTAAAAAGCATTCAAAGTAAAAAAAAAACTTGAATAACCGTGATGATGCTGATCATTTAATAACAAAATATTAACTGTTAGAATACAGTACGTAGTTGTGATCCAACTAAATAATTTTTTTAATATAATGCAAAACACACTGCATAGGTACTTCTGAGGCCTATGTACCTGTTTTAAATTTCTCAGTTTGGTGTGTGAGAACAGCAGAGCAATAAGGCTCTACAAGAAGCATTGTCACCTCTATTCCCAGTGCGCTAAATCAACGTGAATTGTTTTCATAGTTGTCTTTTTGCTATCTGACTTAAGTGGTGACCGTAAACTTTTCTTTATACACAATGTGTTTGTAGAAGCCAACTCATGGTTCTAGTTTTGTCTTTTGTGAATGTGGGTTGCATCTCTACAGTTACAACAGTCTGGGGAAAAAAACTGTTTTAGCCATTTTGTGGCATTCCAAAATCATGTTTCTAACAAGTATGCTGTATTTTTTTAAATTATAAAATGATAGTATGGATTATTTTTGTAGATAAATTACAAAATGAGAGGTGAGTCACTTCAATTCCTTGCACTAAGTACAGAGGCCTCTTGGCCAACATTGATTCTATTGATGTAAAGTTTTTTACCATCACATTTTACAAAACTAAACTATTTCTGGTCTACAAAAATAAATATATTAAGTCTTAGTCTCGAGACAATCTGTGATGAACACAACTGGAGAGAGAATCAAATAGGACACACACACTTCCTCCTACTTGGTAGGAATTCATAGACTACAAACAGCTCAAAGACTGAGCCATTCAGTTAAAGCAGTCGATAAACACATCACTTGTTAGCATCGCCAAGGCTGGGCTTGTTGAAAATGTAGTCGCGAACCAGTGTGTAGGCTAGGCCCCCTGCCAAGCAGCCCACGACTGTCCCCTGGGCAGCCACTCGCAGTTGAATGAGGTACAGCGACATAGGCAGGTTTCGTTTCTTGAACATGTATGCACCGTACGCACAAGCCAGTGTGCATCCCGCAATTCCTGCACAAATTACATATTTGTTACATAACATATTAACACTGGGCATGACATTTCTAGGGAGCATGATGATAGCAACAAGAATACTTAATACGACATTAAGTGATGCAAGACAAAGTACAGGAGCTGGGGCAGCAAGAATTTGGATGATGGATGTGGAGGGGAGGGGGAAGAGTTTGGGTACGTCAAAAAAAAATGGTAGGTTGCCGGTTACCAACAAGGATCTTGAAATAAAACACTGTAGTAAATAGTTATGAGGAAGATGAAAGAAAAGATGAGACGTTCAAGTAGTTGGTGGAGTAATATTGAAACAAGTGAAGACTAGGACAAAGTTTGTAGCAGTTGAATGGTGGAAAACGGACGTTGGTGTAAATTTACCAGACAGGCTGTTAACCTTTAAAAAGGGGCAATTATTCTCTGAAGAAATGTTTACAATGGAATAACACACATTTCTTGACAGTTCCAGAAATAAAAATAATTCCATTTTTTTACTACCTATATAAATAAGATTACATCGTTTCAAACATTATTTGAAGGATTTACAATAGCACTGAAAAGATAATAAAAATTTAAAACTTTTGCAAATGTCATTGACAAATTATTAGATCAGGTTACAGGAAAAGTTCTACCTAAAATTTTTCTTATAAATAAAAGAATTCCTTGCTTCACATTGACATTGGGTTTTTAAAGTGACGATGTAAATGAAAATTACTTGAAATGAGACACATTTAACGACTACTACTAATGATGATAATCACTTATCAGTGTTACTGCACCTATAATGAGAATTTTTTGTACAAAAAGTACCCAACTGTTCCTCTTAGTGGCCCTAAACCAATTTTTGTTGAAGATAATTTTCAAATGGTTCTACGATAACTATAGGTCCTGTTGTGTGAATTATAACAGCACAGTATGTGCAGCAGGCATTTCAAAAAACTATAAATGAGCCAGTAGCCAATGTTTAAGTAAATTACATGATTCAAGTTAGAACAATGCATTAACAAAACAACTTCAAGCAAGAATTAAGCTGTCAGTGTCTTACACGGAAGGTATCTGTAAAACAGAAAAGGAACATTAACAACTGATGAGTTTGTGAAAATTATTAGAATTTCTGTCCCCACTAAAATATAAGTTAAATTTTGCAGTGTGAAGGGCCAGCAGTGAATGTTATAAACAACTAACTGGAAAAAAAAATTGTCTTATACATCAGCATACAATAATTCATGGGAAGTCTTCAAAAACACTAGTTTTCAATGTCAGTTGGATCTGCAGTAAAACATTTTTGTTCCTTCTATTTTTTGGAATATTATGCATAGTCAGATATAAAAGTATGTTGTGTAAAAATAGTTCTCTTTGAGACTCGTATCCGACACACAAGATGAAAACAGAAGAACAACGGCAGAAACAGTGTGTAGCAATGGTATAAGTTAATGTAATTTTTCTAAATCATCACAATATTAACACATTAATTGAATTATATGTGAATTTACATACAATATCCACAATAGTAAAAGAAAAGTTTTATTTGTGAGCTAATAATTTTACTTCAAGATGATGTGCAAAAATTAAATCAATACATTCACGACACACTTTGGATATGTTTACTGGTACAAATGTTTAAAAAAATTAATAAACATAAACAGCACTTCCTTGTGCCACAACTAATCAATTTCATTTAAAATACTACATAAAAACAAAGCATAGAACATGCATACTGACATCTTTGATTACAGATCCTCAGAACTATAAAGCACAGTACTTACCAAGAATTAAGAACGGGGCATCTTTTGACTTCCGCATAAGTTTATCTGCATTTGACTCGCTGTCAAATTGGGCCATGGACAAGGACGTTTCGATCGCCATCTCTTGAGCTTTGCCCAACTGTAACCAAAATTGTAAACATTCATGTAGAATTCACGGACCACAGAAATTATAACTGAGAATTGTTTATGATCTGCTTAGCATGCATGGTGTCCGGAATATGTAACTTCCACACAAGACTACGCACAGTAACTAAAAAATAAAACGTAATAAACTAGTCTTAACAACTATGTGAAAATGTTTGCATAAAAATTAAAAAATTACTTAAGTAGTTAACTTTACTTGAAACGTGACTATAATGTAAAAGTGCTCTAAAAACTTAGTTTCAATTGTAATCCCAACCCAGTTTATCAGAAAATTACAATTGTAATTTCGACATATTTAATCAGAATTGTACATTCAAGCTCAAAATAGAATACAAAAAAAACTATCTCTTAGTAAAACCATTTATGTTACTTTTTCTTCTACCTTATACTCCTTTTAATTAAACATCCACTCTCCTTGACAGTTCTTAATCTTATTAAAGACCTTGGGCCTTCATTAATAGAATTAAGCTACTACATATTTTTGTGTGTTTGCCATTTACTGCAGGCATTAATTTAAATTTGTTAGCTCATGTCTACAAATTATAACATCATCCAAACACTATCTCAAAATACCACATATTGTAGAACTTCACAAATATACCTACTCTATTTTCAAATCACAGTTTACAATCATAAAGAAAAACACTTTATCAGTTCACAAACTGTCGCGATTGGGCAAAATAAGTTACGTATGTGATTGTTGGGAATTTGAAAATCAGTCTCATTTATCATATAAGTTAGTTTTAATCTCTACAATTAAAAATGATTTAGGCAAAGTAACTGAACTTAATTATAAAAATTATTTTTAAAGCAATCTTAATAGGTAAGATGTGGAGGTGTCGCAAAAAGACAATATAGGTGTGTATTAAACAAATTCTTCAGTGGATTTGGTAGAGTAGGCCTAATTCAGAGCTGTCAATTGGGGATTTAATGTTTAAAATACACAAATACCCAGTTGAATGTTTTATTTCCTTCAAAGAAGTGAAACATTGAACATTTCATACATGTTACATAACAGTTTTTATTTTATATCACTTTTGGTACAGAAACGCAGAAGTTGAGGGGGGAAAAACACATGGTTTAGTCATGTCTTGTTATTTGATTAGGTAGGTCCTACAGAAGCAAGAAGACTGCCTATGCACATTTGCAAGTTATAAATTTTTTTCAGATGTTAAAATATTTATCTCAACTCTTCCAGTAACTTTGAAAGTTCAGACAGGAAAGCAATATTTCTGAATGCTTCACATCCTGCTGCCAGGCAAAACTAGATATGTATAGTAATTCTGAGGAAGAACTTGGCAAGAAATAAGCTGTGCCATTAACAAAGTACATATGCATACTACTATCATTTTAGTCCAAATACTGCCTGTAACTGTCAGCCATAGGCTAGTGATCTACTTCACATTTTAAATACTACTACATTAGAAAATATATCTCATTGTAGGCCTACTATTTTACAGTGTGCAAAAAATAATAACTATTATCTTTTAGTATCTACTTCTATATAACGTATCTCATTGTTATTAGCATGAGTAGGCATAGCATACTTTATCATTGTTCTTGTTTAGGAGTAAAAACACTGTAAACAATGATCATTGGTGAATATGTGAGCACAGCTGACATGCTGAATATTTGACAAGTGTGCTCTTAACAGGCAGGGTGATCCACACCGGAAGCTTAATATGGACAGATTTGTAGGAGTGAGTGAGATATTTCTGGTCAGCGCTTAACATCTAGGTCTTCAATGCTGGTGAGGGGTGACATGAGGAGAGTATGGAGCAGGGCCGGAATGAAGGGGTGGGGGAAACGGGAGATCCAGAGAAAAACCCACCGACCTAGGACAACGTCCCCAGATTAATAGGACCAATGCTTAAAAACAAATAGGTATTAAGGTTTGTCCTCTGTATATTGGCAAGACTTAGCGGCATTGCTCTTCATACTTGAAATGTAGCATATTGCAGTTGATATTAACTTTTTGGCAAAACCATTTTATGTGCATTAAAACACATATAAAAGACTAGAGCCGCAATTCCTCGACTTTAAAGAGAATTATTCTGTTAAAACCCAGATGAGAGCAGAAAACACCTAAAATTAGTTAATGAAGTAATCTAAAAAGGTAGCTACTATCATGCTGTATTTTGTCTCGACAAAATCAAAGTGCGTAGTTGTAACCAGTTTGAACAAATGTACCGAGTGATTTTAGGATATGTGCTCCCATTTACTTTCAAAATAATTAGGTAGGCCTATAGTAAAAGTGTAGAAACTCGGGCAGAAGTCCTTCACGAAAGGAACACACTTTAAAACCATGTTGTTATAAGTTCCAAAATTTAATATTCTTATTAAACACTTAATTTTACAGCCTCTCAAAATGGCTACAAATGGCTTTGTCAGAGACATTCGTATGTGGGAAAATACCAACCTCATTCAAAAAATACACAGTGTTACTTTCCACAAATAAAAGTATATGGTCATTGCCTAGTAGTTAGAATATGTAATACTAGTGACATTTTATACCAGTTGAGTGGCTTGCGTGTAGAGGTTATACTTTCAATACCAATGCCGGTCAGCAGCTCCCTTAGCACACAATTAATTTTGTGCCTCGCACACACACACACACATGTAGAAAGTCACCAGCTAATCACCCAGCTGGACTGGTTTTAACCATCCAAGGTCAAGGAAAGCTGAAGCACTAAGGGAAAACTGGGTAATGCGTAATTAGTTAAATCAGTAAACTAGAGTGCCTGAATGAGACATTCAGGTACGTAATACCTTCAATTACTTGATGAAATAGTAATAAATATAACATCAAGCAGACAACATTCCCACATGTTGAGCATTAATGAATTAAAATTCTACTTGCAGAAGCTCTGTACATTGTTCAGCAGTCAGAGCAACTTTAACTTGTAGGCTATAGGCATAGTTTGAACACTGGTTGACAAGCGAAGCTAGGTATAAAATAACTACTTGGATGTAACGATCTTGATGCCACACCAAGTACTCGCTCAGTTGTGGACATTGCGATTCTTAACACAGCACATTCACGTTGATAAGTTGTTGCATTACTAGGCCTAAGTTCCTGTGTGTGTTGGTGGAGGATTGGGTAAAATTGGTTTATTGCGGAACTTTTGTAACAGATTTGAAAACTAGTTCATGTTGGAAATTTGGTATGTTTTACAAAGTTAGGCTACTAGTTTTGGTGAGCTTCGGTGTAGGCCTACATATCACTCTGATAATTATGTCAGTGTTCACACATTTTAATATTTTCTGGTGGTTGAATTTTTTAAAATGGGTAGTGTAGCCTAATGTAAATTGCTTGAACTTTTTTAAAGTAGGCCTATATTTAAATTAGTTTGTTAGGTATAATATAATTTAATAGGGTTGTGTATTTGTTTCTGTGTATACATTATTTAGTTTAGTTACTTGCAGTCGTTGTCAATTGTAATAGCAGTATTTTGGCTGGACATGACAAAGAGAAATTCTAACAGTGCGTGCCACACTGCAAAAGCCCCATTGTGTTCAAGTCAAGATTAGGATTGGTTATAGGCTCCTACCTTATGTGTAAGTTATATTCAGTTTATTAGTATAAGACCATTACAGCATAAAAAAGAAAATAAAATCTAGTGGCTACAGAAAAAAATAGTTAAGAGGTATTAAAGTGTACTATCAAATTTGAGGAATTAAAAAAATTGAAGGTTAAAAGTACATACAAAAAAGTAGTGGTTAAAAAAATAATCCAACATAGGCATTTATCAGTAAACCCTGACCTGTTAAAATAATCATTGGATAAATTTAAGTAGGCCTACCTTGAAAACAGTTCCGATAACTCGTAGCGTAACAGCGACCTAGTGAACAACCAAGTTTCAACTACAATATCTAGCTGTAGGTTATCTATTTATACGACAGCTGAGTTGAACTGCTGACTCGCTGTTACGTCACCCCACGTGCTCCGGACGTGGGGAAAGAACAACGTGACGTTACGCGTTCACGGAAAACTGAATTGACCGATTTATGTCGCAAGGAAAAACGTTTCTCGGGCCTCTTTCTGTCGCTATCGTTCACTTTGAGAATTTTGGACGTAAATTTCTTCAGTTGCAGTTTGTAGAGTCGTAATAAGTCCACCAAATCTGTCTATTCTGATTAACTGCGGTGTCCTAATTTCCTGTGACGTAATGTAGGTCAAAACCAAATGCGGATGCCTGTCTCGTGACGTCAGAGCGAACTGCATGCTGGGAATTTAAACGCACGATAATTTTCGTACGCGTAGGAGTATTATGGGTTTTGTCAGACTATCGTAACTGAAAAAAGAAAAACGAATCCGTAACAGAAGTTTGCTGAAGTTGTCATCTTGCGTCGGTCGGACAGGGACTAGTCAGTCATGGATCTAATTGGGTTGATGGGGGGAAGAGGCGACGACCCCTCCCCCACCACCAGCACCCCTTAGAACTTTTTTTTAGCCTGTTAATTGTTAAAATATAAACAGGAAAAATATTACACTAACACAAATAAATATTTGAAAATAATTCAACCATGGACATTGGTTCTCATATGCCGTTCCAGTGTTTGAGGCGCATGTATGCAACCCGCATTAACCCCTTATAAATCAAGACTAAATTTACTATTGCTATAACAGTATTACACATATCAACTTCAGCTTCACGGTTTATCAAAGTCCCAGCTCCGTTTTACGTAAGCGAGGATCGTTCTTGCTCGAGAAGCTGCGGGATACATTCTCGCGTGCATTTGTAATGCAGGTCCCACACTCTCGCCGAGGCAGGGATGCGAGACTGCCCGAGGCGAGATCGTACGAAGGGGGTCCCACACAGACTGTGCGAAACTGTCCGAGGCGAGATCCAATATGGAGGATACAGACCTCGCCGTACCATCTGCTTTGTTTACTTAATATTTTTTTAAATAGGCCTACTAATTTCTTTTGATGTTACTTGCTAGCTGTGAATGCAAAAAAAAATAAATAAAAACTTCCAAGAGAACAATGTTAATTTAGACCTACTAGGTACCTTCAATTTTTTGTCAAGTTTATTGTAAAGAACAGTTTAATGAAACGATAGCGAATAGTTATCAGGAGTACATACTGTATATTTAGTAAATATAATGTTTTCTACAAAACACGATTAATTTGAAATAAGTAGTTCATAATGCTTGTAAATATCACGATTTATAATTGTCGCGACATACCTACTACGGTACAAAAGTTCGTCTCTGGAGCGAGACCTGGCGAGGCGAGGCGAGGCGAGGTCATCCCCTACATTCTCGCGCTCGGGCTGTCTCGTGCAGGGGTGTTAGATGGTAACTCCAAAAAAATATGAAGTATTAAAACATATCTTACGTAATTTAAGAGAAAAAAATGTATTGAAAATATTCAAAGCATACTTCTAGTTAACAAAAAATCACAGGTTCACGTAAACCACAGATGTTAGCTAAAGATAACGCAAGTAGTTGTTGCCAACGCCCATACCCAACCCGTGGCAAAGCGTGGATAATGCAACTATATGCGCATATTCATGCTCAGAATTCAGAAGAAGTTGTGTCGTACAAAAAAAAACGGTTTAATTATGCATTTTATTACAATTGAATGCACAATTATGAAATCCTGGTACTTTCGCGTACCAGGACGAAAGTATCCTGGTACATGGTACAGCACCCTGAAAACTGGTACGTGTACCAGGAACCTGGTACGTCTAACACCCCTGGTCTCGTGCCGCCTCGGCGAGAGTGTGGGACCGGCATAAAAAGCTTGGACAGGGGGAGGGGGCGGAAAACGAACTATGACCAGTGTTGCCAAATATACGAGAAATATCGTATTTGTAAGAGGATTTCGGGTGTTTCGATACGTAATTGCTGTCATGCGAGAATTTCGAGACCAGAGAACTACTAATGGTCGTGCCTGTAAGGTGTTTGTGGCACGCAGGTGCGCGATAGAAAGGTCGTCAAAAGATGCTGTACGATAATTTTGATGCCTTGTACGAGACTACTTCGTTTATGATTTGGTATCCCTGACCACACACTCTCAGTATCCAGTGAATGAGAGATTGTTTGAAGTTTAAGTTAGGAGGAAGTGTTTTTACGTTATGTTTTAATGTTGAATACTAACCAGGAAGCTAGCACGTCAGTGTATCAGATAAAGTGACAATTGAGATGTTACGGGAGCATATCTGAGTGATAACGTAATGAGTTACTGTAGTTAAATAATTAACACTAAAATTAAATTAATGTCGCGAACTGTGTGCTTAAATTAAAAAAAAATTCTGTGTGTGTATATATATATATATATATATATATATGTGTGTGTGTGTGTGTGTGTGTGTGTGTGTGTGTGATTCTTACTAAACTTCTAGAAGTTTTTAAAAATTAAATAAGTTTTTTTTATTCGTGTGTACATAAATTTGAGCGAATAGCCTTTGGCTCGTGACATCTAATTTCAGTATAAATTGTTTTGTTTCAATCAGTCTGTTGGTTTTGTATTCCCGTAACACGGAACTTTGGAGTGATTGGAGAGATTTTGATCAGCACTCAACAGCTTAGCGCTTGTGATAGGTAGCATGATCATGTGACTATGCCGCAGCACCGGAATGAAGGAGCGGAGTAACCAGAAGATCTCCGAGAAAATCCGTCGACCACGAGAACCATATTTACTAGGTCGCGCCCAACTTTTGTGAGGTCTGTCTGGTCATACTTTCCAATGTGGTCTGTAAGAACTACATCACAGAATGCAGTGTATCTGTAATATGTAATAAACATTTCTAGTTTCTAGACTTGAAAATGTTTTGTGCAACTTAGTTTGTTATAATTCATTAAAATGAAAGTGTGTTATTCAAGTGCTAACACAATCGAACAAGACTTGTCGAAGCATAATCTTAAAAATGTACGAATTCCTAAAGTCCTGTGGTGTTGCGTGCGTGAAGAAGTTGGCTAGTTCAGTTTCATCCGGATAGCAAGCTTTCACTGCCATCTCCTACGACCGCTATTATACAAGGTTTGTCGGTTTTCGCGTAATGTTTATACGCTCGCTAGTCTCAGCAATACGTAGTTAAATTACGTGGAATATTAGCAGGGCGTCGTCAGCGGTCTGCAACCCTTTGTGATGCTTTACAATACTCGAAAATAACCGGTCTGAATACCGCAACTAGTAGACGTCCCGACGCATCAATTGAAAGCCCCCGGTATCACCCCGGCTCGTACATATTTACAACCACACTACAACGCATTTTAAGCGTGTGGGGTGCGGTCTACAGCAATTTCCATCACCATGTTTTTATTTGTACCAGATATTTTAGTCACAAAATTTGGCTGTTCTGGTATTTTTTTTTATCTTTCATAGTTTTCCCATAATGGCTGGTTAGTCAAAATTAGCATGTTTCTGTTTTGAGGACTACAATTAACACCAACTGACATACCAAACTGAACAAATTCACAGTGGATAAAGAAGACGCCACAGGCTACAATGTCACGTACATGAAAACGTTTGTATTTAAATAAAGATGCTGAAATGTAAAATAAAAATTTGAAAAAGTCAATAACATTTTAGAAATACAAACATTTTTGGTTTTAACATAGCTGAATTTGTAGCCAAGAACATCGTTATTCACAGTGAATTTTTTTCAGTTTGGTAAGTGAGTTGGTTTTAGAGTAGTCCTTTAAACGGAAACATGCAAATTTTGGCTTTAAGGGCGCGGTCTACCGCAATTTCCACCAGCATTCTTATATTTTTTTCTTATTTAAAACACAAATTGTGACGTAATTTTTTTTTATCTCTTATAGTTTTCGCGTAATGGCTTGTTAGTCATATTTTACATGTTTCCGTTGAAACTACACAAAAACCAACCGATATAACAAACTCAAAAAAAATCACAGTGGATAAAGACATTGCGGGCTACAATGACATGCTCATAAAATTAAAGAATAAAAATGATTAGTATTTTAAAAAATAATAATATAATTTTTAAAATTTTTATTTTCAGTTCCAGCATTTTTGTAAAAATTAAAACAATTTTTATTCTTTAATTTTATGTGCATGTCATTGTAGCCTGCGATGTCTTTATCCACTGTGATTTTTTTGAGTTTGGTATATCAGTTGGTTTTAGTGTAGCCGTTCAAACGGAAACACGCAAAATACGACTTGAACACGCCATTACGCGAAAAATATGAGAGATAATAAATTTCATAAGAGCCAAATTTAGTCACATTTTGTGTCTCAAATAAGAAAAAAAATATCTGGTACAAATAAAAAATACAATAATGGTGATGAAAATTGCGGTAGGCCGCACCCCACACGCTTAAAATGCGTTGTAGTGTGGTTGTAAATATGTTCTCTTACGAAACTATTCCACACATGTGCGCGTTGTGTGAATGTACGAAGACGGAAGGGTAGTTTCAAAACATCACGACAATTAAGTAAAATTATTTCGGAGCCCCTTTAAATGGCTACAAATAGGTTTTCCAGCCTGTTATATCTGAAAAACTTCTCACGGGATTCGTGTGAAAGTACTCCAGAAACATGCAAAGAGCTTGCCATTACGCAAAAACTACACAAGGAAAAAATTTAGTCACATTTCGTGTTTAAAAAAATAAAAGCTGGTACAAATATAAAAATTGCGGCAGTAACTAGGTTAGGCTCCACGAGACAAAATTTCATCTTGAGGCCTTCAAACAATAACTTTTGTTGAGTTCGTAAGCCTCCGATAAGTCACACGAGACCCTGAATAACTTGCAGGCTCTAAGACATTAGGGTAACCTGTTGAACGAACAGACTACCCAACCCTAGCAGATTATTTAATGCAACAGTATTTTGTCTAGTCCTCTAGCCGTCTCCACTAGTCAACGTACGAGCGGTTTACGTCAAATACTGACGTAAAAACGGACTTGGACCCACAGAGAACTCTGGACTACCTATAACGTAGATAACACCTTGTGACGTGTCATTTGCGCAAGAGAGTGTGAATATTACAGTAGTATCAGGTGTTATCGCATTCACTTCACCGACTGGCTTTTCCTCCCCAAGATAAGTAAATATTTTTGTAAGGCCAAATTGAGATAACTTGCCTACAAGCGCGTCTGTGTAGTAATCAGAACATCTGCCTCTCACAACTTTCATACGAGTTCCCTCGACGAGGTTGCCCACGATTTTCGCTAGTGGAAAACGTGGTGGACGGTCCCATTGGGTTTTCTCTGGGTACTCCGTTCCGCAGATGCCACCTTCACGAACGATTTAAAAATCTGCATTCATATAGAATGTAGTTTCATACTTGGATCAGCACAATTAACTCCACAAACCGAAAATTTAAGGTCATGATCTCTAATTTCTACTGCGTTTACAGTAATTATTTTTAAAACCTTAACAGGAGCGGATATCGAAAAACTGTTGAACAGTTTTGTTGAAAGCAGGGTATACTATGTGAAATAATTTTTTCCAAGGCAAAATGCACAATGGTTGCAGCTAATTATACAGTAACGGAAATTCCCATGAACTAAGTAATGAGCCAAATGTATACAATTTCTTGTCTAAAAAAAAACATAGAGAAATTGTGGTAAAACTATTTGTATTATAACAAAACTTTGCAGCAGTTTTTCATTACCTGCTCTCATTTAGAATTTAAAAAATTATAATTACAGCGGAAACAGAATGATGGATCAAGACCTTAAGAATGTAATACACGTTTCAAATAATTTGGTAAAGAATGTTAATGGGTTGCGCCGCCAACGAGATGCATCGCTGCATTCCTATTCGTTTAATCCAACGAACTACAAAACGAACGAACAATAGCACTCCTGGGAAAAAATAAATAAAGTTGAGATGTACCTTAAGCGCCATTGTTGACAACGTGTAAGGATGTGCAGTGCAAGGAAACTGGAGCTAGTCGTGTTGTCACGAAGGTTTAAATCGCCACTGCCTGTTAGGCGGGGGTATAAGTACTTAAATAGGCTTGCGGCGACCTTGCGGGAGGGGGCGATGGAAGGCGAAAGCTGTTTGGCCTACGTGACCGCGTGCCTCTAGCTGCCGTGAGAGCTAAGGTCTATATTCCAGACATGGAGGAACTGTCTGCCAATGTAGCCTCGGACGCATGTAAACATTCGTTTCTATTTTGTTTAGGGTTCCTCGAACGCTAGGGAAGGGAGGGGTAAACGGGGTCAACAACATCCAACGTCCCCCTCCTCCAAACAAGTTGCAGCGTGGTGCACGTGACGACTGCAGCGTTGACCTCATACCGCTCCCTTCACAATCGCCTCTCCCCCTCTAGATGATCGTGGTAAGTGACGAGGGCTTCATCACGTCGTACGCACACCACTTCTTCCCACCATATTACCATTGAGTATTACGTGCAGGGCCAGCGGCTTCCGCCGTAGGTCCTTAATTACGATATTTTAGTAAGTTTTATTTATTTAGTTCTGAAAGGAAGCAGCTATCGCAAAACCGTTACATAGAAATTATAAGATGTTTTGAAAAAAAAACTAGGCTACATACTACAAACAATTTCCGACATTTCTATGTAACGGTTTTGTGATATCTGCTTCCTTTCAGGATTTAAAAAATTACATTCGCAAAAGCAGCATAAAAAGGAACCCGTGGCGTTTAAGCAAGTGTTGGATAACGTTCTTGTGCCATAACATCTCTCCAAATTTTCTCTTCCACAAAGTATAGGATAAGCCTATATTGTTGATAAACGGCTTGACGTTAATATTAATGTCATCTTTCAGAAATTAGTCATGCAGAATAATTATGAAGGAATTATAGGAGAACAATCACAAGTCCAATATAAGCTGAACGTATAACACGATTATGATTTCCAAAATTCATTACAAATATCTCGCATGCTTCAACATTGCGACAGTTACCAAAAATACCTTAAAACAGACGTTATTGCAGAAAATTGATAAATAAAATTTAGTATCAATCTCTTCTCCTTAAGGGCACGTAGTAGAGCAATTGTCTTCGTCATACTTTTACTAGATATTTGATTTTTATTTGGGATATAAATTGTGGCAAAACTTTTATCTCTCATAAACGTAAATTTGTGCATTTTATGGTTTTATGTACGGCACTGAAGGCAACTGACATACTAAACTGAAAATATTTACTGTGACTAACTAGCCTGGTGCGAAGAATATGTAAGCAGTATATCTAAGAAAGCCACAACGAAGTGAAACTGATTTCACAGTGGTGAAAACATTGAAGAAAGATGCGCAAAACTAATATGAAAATGCTGTAACTTAATTAACGTATGTTTTGCCGACGTCGCATGCAATAAACTACCGTACATAAAAAATTAGGCTTAGTCTACTACCGCAATCTTACAAACATGGTGTGCTCTAAGCTTATCGTTTGACTGAGGAAACGTGCAGTATCGTACACTCGTAACTTGTAATAAACTTATTTGATGGGAAAATAAACGAGTGTAGTCAATTTACACAGAATACCTCTTCCCTCCGTGTCTCACAGTCCCTGGACCTGATTTATTGTTCCAAGTATAGCTTTGTTTTCGTGTTTCAGACATCCATAGTACTAATATTGATATGGGAATCAACTACTGTTTCAATTTGTACCATGGCTTTATACGTTCTTACTTTATAGCGAACTGTGCGTGTATATAATTATTGTTTTATGCAGCATTAATTGTAAAATAATGGTTTAGTTGTGTGACAAAGAAGACAAGGACACATTTACATTGTACGTTCTGGTAACATGAAACGTGCTGTTTTGGCGTAAACATGTACTAAAGCAGCTGATTTACTGTCAGTGTTGTTTAGCTAGAGATACGTCAGTTTCTGTTAGTATTGTGCGCCAACTAAAGAAAATATTTTTCTTGTAAGTTTATATAATAACAATAGTAAAACATGTTTATCACATTATGTTTCTTCATACAGAGTGAAGTAATGCAACATGTAGCTGACCAGTAATTAGTGACGATTATCGACGTGAACCGTGACATCTGCCGAACACTGTCGCAACAGAAATATATGTAACAGCGATGCAAAACACATCCGAGTATATGTTTGCGTCATTTTAATAATGTACACATATCTTGTAAACGGTGGCACTCCCAGGGACGAATCTAGGCTTTCCTTCGTCCGGGGCAAGAATTGTGATTTGCTCCCCCCCCCCCCCTTTTTTTTTTCCCCTTTCCCACAGACCAATTAACCCAAAAGTAATAAACGTATTTCGCATACGTTGACAGCACAACATTTTAGTAGAAGTACATAAAACCTGCACGTAGCAGTGTTTCATGTGTGCATTCTTATTATAAACACAGTGTTTATAACATATGTTATTAAATGATAATAAAAATACAAAGCTAGTGAAAGTCTAAATATTGTATCTTTCTTACAGTCACAAGTAAAAATTACCGGCACCAGCAGTGCCCCCCCCCCCCCCCCCCCCC
>PNEQ01003979.1:61707-72917 GCA_003012365.1 Medauroidea extradentata
TCTGCGAGTGCAAATTATAAGTATGGTCAATATTTAGTGGAACATGTTTTTTATTTAGATTCACTTAATGTGACGTCACATCAGAGAAGTGCGCGAAAAGTAAAAAAAAAAATATATATATATATCGTTTATTTAATTAAAAATATATTTGTAATGCTTATAGTGCTTGCCACTCCCAATGTCTTGATGAAATATATGTAGGGAATTCGAAAGATGTTAGTAACAAAACGAAAAATCCTGCAAGAAATGTTAAAGGACAAACCTTTCAGTGAGTTTGTTGCACGTAAACACGTGTCTAAGTATAGAGGTTTGTAATAATTGCAGTGTCATGCAACATTGTCGCTCGAGCTGGTAAGTGGTTCAACTACTGTTAAGTCCACGGAAAAATGTATATATGGGAACACTGATTTTGTCAAGTATGTTAAGATAGGCAAGGGTCATCTCCGACTGACTGTCTTCGCCGGCCAATGGTAACGTCTGCCGCTTGTAAAAAATGTGGGACCGAACCTGCCGTGTATAGGAAAGGAGAGATGTGATGTGCCTAAATGTCAGAAGTTTCTCTTTATGCAGGTAAATCACTGTACTTTTAGCAAACCCTATGTGTGGAAAATAAACATGAAAGTTCAAAACTAATACAGCAGTAAACATATTATTGCAGGTACAACGTAAGGAGGGAAGTGTGAATCAATAAAATGAACGGCTGTAAATGTACATGAAGAGCGTAATGGTGAAGTGACCATATAACTTTGTAATAAAGCCCCGTTATTTTCATGTGACAATGAGAGCGAAATATGTGTTTTAATTCTAACACAGTATGAAAGATAACACTCAAGCAAACTGTGGACAGAAATTATAACGCATCATCAAATTCAATGGCTAAAAGTTGCCAGGCAGGAAGACAAATTATTAAAATTAATAGGAATATTCTCATTAGTAATATTATATGGCACGCAGCTAGTCTTACGAAATAGCAATCAAACATATTTAATTGTATAAAACACCAATAATATAAATGACACATATTGTGAGCTCTCTATTTACATCTACTACCAGCTGTTCCTTAAGGTAAAGTACACTCTTAATATCTGTGTGTGTATATTGACGAGTAGAGGAGCTCAAATCCATAAGTTCGGCCACTAAATGCTATTTAAATATGTTTAACTAGGCCGTAATACTCACGACCCAACAAGGGTATGATAATCAATATTAACATACAATATAGCTGCAACTGAGTGATACGTAACGCAAGTATTCAAAAGTAGGTGGAAACCACCTTAATTTATTTAGAACGCATGATCGGGACAAAACTACCTTAATTTTTCAAAGTGGGTGGCAAATCAACGTAAGAAAAGGTATTTTATCCCGTACACACAAACAAGTCATGTCATTCACCGCGCCATCTTCCAGAAGGTCTTTTGGAGCTGTACGAAACATAGGTCGATACAAGTTGCGTCACATGGAACCTCAAGACAGTCGGCGACCTGCGGTTGATTAAAATGTACTAGTTCACACCAGACGTTCGACGATTACTGTTTTGCTTTAAACCGGTTCGAACGAGGTGAAATGTCGGTATATGCGCACCGGATCATCAATAGGCGAATTGTCGAACACGTCGTGGGAAAAACTAGAATAATCGTGAAGTGTGACCTAAACGTACCTAGTTTTTCGCATAGAAAATTAGTGTTTGAAAAAGTATGTAGTTTTTGCAATGGTAAATCTTTTATAAACTTCAATTATGAATAATATTCGCCGTTACATATGCTACCAATGTGTTACATTTGGATCTGTATTGCGGCATAATGTCAAATATCATGCAATTTTTTAAAAAAAAATCCATCAACCGGTATACACGGATGTTTTAAGCAGTGGTGGGTGCACCGATGAATTTTCGAAAACGCGGAATAGTGGAGGACGTCGGTTGCAGGCGATTAGATCAGAAGCAGACCGCCAGTCGAGCAAGTCTCCGGTCCCGATGGGAAGTCTAGTGTCGGCAGTCTTCGGAAATCATCGGACTCGTAAGTGTAAATACAAATTTCGTCGCCAATGGTTGCCGTTCTCGCGGTCCGATGACGTCACCATCCGCAAACACGGCAACGGACACATCAGTCGCAGGGCGAACGTCATAGAAGGCGGTGCTTGTGTAATGAGGTACGTCGTAGACCGTCGGCGAGCATGCTACAGACAGCAAGGTAGGGTTACGTAAGTCGACAGTCATCTCTCAGTTCAATAGCAACACAGCGATGCGGGCAAGCAGACGTAAACAGTAATAGGCAAATAGGGCCACAGACAGGATTTCCGGGCCCTTGTGCAAGTAAGTTGTTAAGGTCCCATACCGTCGTAAATCTCACTTTTCCCATTGTAAACCGAATATTACATTGGTTTTGCTGCTAAATAACAGGGGTGTCATCGAAGGTTTTTCTTGGGGTGGGGGGCCAGATTATTTTGGCAACAGTGACTTTGTTGCTTGTGTTTTATGTGCGTACGTTAACATTAGTATTTGAACGACAAAACACAATAGAACGGCAGGAGCAACAAACGTACCATGTGGCAAATGATAATTTTTCTAAAAGTTTTATTTCATTTTTGTTCTCAATTCACTGCCCTGAGCATGTGCTCTCCTTTCTCGGCGGCCGTGTTTGCAAACATATAGTAGGCTGTCAAAATGGTGACACACTCGCCTCGGTTCGTATGACCAGTGTGCAATAAAATACCGTGAAATTTTTATACGTATAGGATTGCAAGTGAATGTTCGCTAGTTTCAGACAACTGTACAAATTGCGGAAGGGCAGTAGCGTAGCCTAGAAGGATGACATAAAAACGAAACGATAGAACGGAAAAGAAAAGAAATTATCTCCGGAGCGGAATATAGTTGTATGCAGAAAGACGACACAAAACCCGAAATAACTATAAGAAATATAATTTGCAAATAAAGGCGACATAAATAGCACCAAGCCTCTAAACATGAGAACACAAACTACGCTAAGAAAACACAACGAGAGTAGCTGGCAAGGTTTCCGGTAGCGAAATCTGCCCCGGTCTTTAGGCTGGATACTACTTATGTGTACGGGGATTGTATGTAATATATTTGCAGATGGCTAAATTGGTGCTTTTAATTTTCGGGGTGGTGGTGGTTACACAACCGACATTTGCTCGCATTGGTACGTGGGGAAAAAGAGTTTAGTTTATAATAGCAAATTGTTATTGCAGTGTCGTATCGAAATCATTAACATTTATTATTTTGCGAAAACAATACGCGGCACTAGTAAGCTTTTCTTCTGTCAACTTTGTAGCTAGCAAATAACCAAATCAGAGACTTACTAAAATTTTTAATAAATGCTATACGTTTGTACATTTTGGAATAATTGTTCCACTTCTTGAATAACACATTTTAATAGTTTGGTAATCGGTTCAGTTGTGCCAAATATTTCATCTTTTAGATTTTGAACGTGAGACGTACTGAAATTTGTCGACTTTTTAGATATGCACCTCAGGAAATAGAATTGCTTACCTGTGTGTTCCAATCCCATTCCCTGTTCACGTAGAGTAGTAAATTTACAATAGAGCGAAGGCCTGGCACCGTTTTCAAAAGTAGTAAACACGTTGAAATGATTGGTGGTCTTAAATACTCCTTAAAGTTCAATGCACGACACTATTATTTTATTATGCTATTGGATGAACTTTATGTACGTTCGCAACCAGGTTCTTAATTTTGACGTCAGGTGGAAATGTATTGGTGTCCAGGTTAGGTTATAGCAAGTTTTCCTGTTCCAAACAAGGTCCTCGACACAACGAACACGTGACAGTTATAGTATTCTCGTGAAAATACTAACACGTGTTCTGAAACTTATCTTTATTAGACAGGGCTAGGAACGTTATAGGTAAGAAAAGGTGTTTATTTTACAATGAAAATTTATCGGTGTTCACGAACCGGTTTGTATCATTCGGCAATGTAGTTGATTTCGATTAGGGCAAAACGATAATGTATAGAAGCTGGCGACAATACTGTATATTGAGATGAAACGTGTTCATATGATTATGAACATGGGGTCGACACAGATAATTTTACTTTACTTTGATATTTCAATTATATAATGAACGACACGTTGCCAAAGAATGGTACAACCATCATTCTAACAGGGCTATATCGACCCCACACTCACATGAACTTTTGATCGCAATGACCATCAATATCATCCCTGAGTATTGCAACTTCCCGAGGTTCCATCCTATATAAGTAGTGTAAAGAAACATTCGTTTGAAATCAGTTCCCGTAAATCCTGCAAAGTAGTAAATTAATGTACGGGATTTGTGTAAACATGTAATGGGGAGTAGCTGACAGGACGAACGATTCTTTATTTTTGTGCCGTTATATTTAATAAGTTACATTATTTATTTAGGTTTAATTCGTAGTTCTTGCAGGGTTTTAGGTTGTTTTTTTTTTCGTCTTGGCGGTGATAGTAATTAATAAGCGCGATGCATAATTTTTAGCGTACTGAAAAGATAACGCCACATAAAAAACAATTGATTATTAATCTGGCGAGACCGTCGTAACAAGTGCATCAATTTAAACTGAGAGGATGATCGGCCATTGCGTTTGTTAAGGGATCATGACAGCACGTCCGAGTGGAGGTAATTCGGGAAAGCCGAAATTAGGATTGCCAGAGATGGGAGTCGAATCCTAGCCCATGCTTGTATGGGTTAGGGCGTATAAAATGCGATACACTATCTGATTGACCTAATGGTTTCTGTTTGCACGCATGCAATGTTATTTGTAAATACGAATTCCAGACAGTTCCGCCCATTGTAATATAAAAAATTCGCAGTAAATGTTTGAAATGACATCCCCTTGCTTCCTCACATACATGCCACTGTCACACCCTGTTAAATACTCGCACACCGGCCATAGAGGATATAACTAAGGCCAAAAGCATACTTGTATCAATAACAACATTATTTTTACCACTGTTACGTTGGAACACAATTAACTTCAGTTTCATTAATAACTCACAAACCAAGGGTTCTCGGATGTGTATTGACATAGAGTTTCTATCTTGTTTGTGTAAAGAACCCACCCTCCAAGTTGATAAAATAGTTGTGATAGACGCTGAATATGCATGTAAAAGGCCTAATAGCACCTGTTATGATTAGCAAGAGCCTCGCCTGGAGGAGGGGTTAGCGACGACGGCATTGCAATCATGTCACCTTTTCTGAAGTATGTCAATATAATGGGGGAAACTGAGTCTGTCACCTTCAAGCCTTCCAGCCGTCACCACCTCGCCAAGATGGTCCTGGGTTGAGACCCACGACGTGCCGCCGTCCGTCGATAGCCGACACAATCATCATCATCTGCCTTCGGCATCATACTAACGGAGAGGTCTAAGGTGCCCAAAGAGCCACCCATCATAGAGTATAACAAGTAATTAGTTAAACAGCCGCTCCCCTCCAACCTAAATTATGTAGTACAACCGTGTAGTATTTTGTAACTATCTTATGTAGAGCAAAGCCACCATAATTACTTTAATCGTAACCCTCACCCTTACTTTAACCACTTCAATAGTTTCAGTATAAAGTGCCTACCTCTGGCCACAGCCATCCAACCACTATAAAACGTATTAATAAAAAACAGTTTTACAACACATCGCTTGGTACACACAATTGTGAAAAATAATGTTTTATTGATATACTTGGAGAAAGCATGCAGCACGTACATACGAGCGTAACAGCGACGACAGTGCACGGCATCATTGTCGAGGCGTATGTAGGCCAACACAGCGGGAGTGATTGTCTGCCAAGGACTTCAGAGTGCGGGGAGTACGTGCGTGCGCTTGCGTAGTCAGCCAGACTAGCCGACGCACAGCGGAGTTAGCCTCGGGGAATACACGTCCCGACCAAACTCGCCAGAAATAAACACGTAGACTCGCTCCACAGTCAGCTGATGTGCCCGCTGTCAGAAATAACACATGCTCTTCAGAGCTCCTTTGCGGCCTTTTTACACGACGAGGATGTACGCACGCACACAGCCCTGACAAATGTATAGGTTCATCGAGTGCAAGGGGTCTAACGTCGAACGGACTTATAAAATGTTACCATGACATACCCAATTAGTTGGATTATTTATGGTCTTGGGTGTTTGGGCGGAGCAAAAAAATGTCGTGATGGGGGAAGTTCTGGAGCCCCGACGAGAGGGTTGCGTACGAGCCCGTAAATCGTCATCAAATACACACACACATAGTTGATTATGTTCTACACTCGATGGCATAGGCGAAGCCAGGGGGGTGCGGCCGAACCGCCATCAGAACTGAGGTCTAATAAAATATATAATACAAGAACTAGCCATTGTACTATATTTTAACCCGGCCGCCGAGTACATTACTACGAATGCAAGTGCTTGTGATAACACTGGTTAGATGGCACCACTAGTCAGTTATCCACTAAAGTGAGGTACATTTGTCACCGTTAGGGTAACGCTTTTATACGACTCTGTATTTTATTTTATTGTTATAACCAAATCTTTGACGTGAACTTTCGGGAAAACTGCTGTGATATCACACGTTTATATTCATGTTCTGTAGACCAATATCATGTCTAAACGAACTTTCATGGAAGACTGGTTAAATAAAATGTCAAGATACACAAAATTCTATCACTATCAGTGACAGTGGTACATTTGTAAATGCTGCTACATCATCAGAAGATACGCTTTCTTCTGGTAACGAAAATGTTATGTTTTCAGCAGAATCTACGGATATTCCTGTCTCAGGTAAAAACTTCTGTATTTCTCGTCAATAGTATTGTAGAGGTAGAAGTTGGAAGTGTTTGTGTAACACACTACTATATCGTCTCAAGTAAATTTCCATTGGGGCGCAGGAATTCAGCCAACTCGGAATTGACAGAACTCCAGTTTTGTACTTTTAAGACGAAACCCCAAAAGGAATTACGTCAACTTCGAGTTGGCTTTATTCTGGGTTATAAAGTGTACAGTTTCTAAACCAAAATTGACTCAATTCCGGATTTTAAATAACCTCTCTTGGAAACCATGAACAGGAGAGGAATTAAGTCAGCCAGGAATTGAATGAATTCCGGATTTTTCATGCTGCTATACATTTTGGAATTCACCGGAATTACGTCAACTTTGTTGACTCTTCCGGTTACGTTTCAATACTGGCCCCTTTCTCAAGATGCGGAAATATGTCAACTCCGAGTTTTATGGTACGCTTCTTGGTGTTTACGAAACTACTCCAACCCGGAAATTTAGGCTAAATGGTGGTTGTAAGGGAGGACCCGATTCCGAAAATATCAGAGTTCATAAACATATTTATTACCAGATGGGGCGTGAGGAATGTTTGGACCTCGGATGGTTTAATTTTCGTGAATCGCGAGTCTGAGTACCGTATCTTTTGCGTCTGGCTTCGAATCGGGGTGTTCTATGTGTTACATAGTTAGCATAGAAAACTATTACGCGTGGCCATTTCTAAAAACCTTCTGAAGAGCTGTCAACAGCTTATTACTTAGCAGCTACTCCACATCTTGCTTCTTACTGTCGTCTTTCGAACGACTGCCAGACGTAAATGCTTCCAGCGTCGTGACGAGGGTCACGAAAGCTTTGTTTGCAGATGTTCACCCGGGGATTGTCAGTCACCTATGAACATCTTTCAGAAGCTTATCAGCTGATAGCTCGTTAACTGTCAAATGGTTTGTAAATAGGACAACATAGCACAATTTTCTACCAGTCCTTCGTGCAACCGAAGAGACGCTATTATTAGTTTCTCGTGCATGTGCAGAGGAAAAAAAAGTAAGAAGATAGTTGTAAGTAATAGTATTTTTGTAACGTTTTTCTACTCTTACGAAGTTGCGAGCTTTTAGGGTTCTTTACATCTAATGCAAATAATTACCTTGTCAAGAAAGTATGCCAGTAAGATGATGTTGGGCGTTTTACAAGACCATAAAAATATAGAGGACTTCGCGTCCTTAACAAAAAAAAAAAAAAAAACATTTTTACAGGGTAGGTTTGTTGAAGCCAAGAACTAAACAATGTGATTTTTAAAATCAGTGACTAATGCTTATTAAAGTAAAAAAGTCCAATTTTACTGTACTATGTGCTTTTTTAACTTACATCATAAGGATTATTGCAAAAACTAGATTATTACAACGTTATGAATAAAAAAGAACACTAAATGTAATTTATATTCTACCTATTCTGAAGAATACCCGGGGATAAGTATATCAATAACATTTCCTAATTTAAAAATGGAAAGTAGAGTTATTGTTTATTAGCAGAGACATGCAAAATTCATTTATTTTCTGACAGCTGACTAGACTACACGCTCGTTTGACGTCTCCCGCTGGCGAATATTATCGTAACTTGTCGCGGAGAATGCCTACACGGTAGAGAGGCCAATCTCTGCGAAGATGTAAAACACGTCAATGACAACTCATAAAAGTTCGTGGCCAATTTAATTGCAGAATATGCTCTGTTCTGTATAGGAAAGTGAAGTTTAGTCCGCTACCAAATGTTAACGCGAAATTCGCATGTCTCTATTTCTTAGATGTACACACACATAAATACATATGATTTTCCTAAGTTTTCTTCCGTTAGTAAATTTTTCTATATCGTAAAAATGCCCGGTGTCGGGTAGTCGTGAATTGCTATCCCTCAATTCGGCAAAATCAATATTACATCCTTTTTAATTAAAACGTAGACTGACGATCATAGCATCATGAACTCTTTTAAAAATAACATTTCCACCGAATTAATATGACTGTAACCATGATTATCTGATTTTAATAAAAAGCATAGGTTCGAATTTATTTAAATATTGAATTTTATACACTTTGAGGTTGGGTACGCATTTCCAAACCTAAATTATTTTTTGAAATAATATTTACATAGTTTGAGTTGCGTGATGTGTGGGTCGCTGATACTGGTACGAGAGTAATATTTCTGATTGGACGTCTTTCGTGAGATTGAACCATTCTATTCTCGCTCCCATAACCTATAACTTCGGCTATCTTCACGAATCGCACACACGTCGGTGATCACAACACTCGCCATCCGCTTTCAAATTATATAATAAGAATCATTAACTTGAGATTGTAATTGCTCATTCAAATACGCACAGTTTCGTTCAAACAACTCAAAAGTACTGCAAACGATTTCGTGATACACTAGCACTGAATATTGTAACCTTATCACAAAAGTTACACAAGTTAGATAAATGTTTCACTCTAAACAATGCACACAGTTGCTTTTGGGTGTCCTACATTTACACAGCAAGTTTTTAAAAAATTTAATAGAATTTAAATACTCCAGCAATAAAATTACATCGAAAAAAATAGTTTTACGCAGCTTTCGAAACGCCGCAGACAAAATTCATCTTAAAGGGGTTGTTTTTTCCCACTTTGTAGCAACAAACGAAAGAGATGTATAATGTGCATGTTCAGATGTATAACAACCAAAAGACGTTTATAGATGTGGCAGTGCTTAGCAGTGTTCCAAGTGAAGTGGTAGAAGGAAACGTGACTTTACGCTTTGAACACGCCACATAAAGTATTTTGAATGGCAGTAGAAATTTAAAGGAGCACAAAATGTTTCCAGATTTTATTACGTGTGGCATGTATACAACATGTATTTAAAACATATCGACAAACTTTAACAGGCAATTACTGAGGCAGGAATAGAAAGTTTGATACGGGGAACCCACGGCCCATGTGTAATTAGGAAGAGCAGTAGACGCTCCCAAAGTTTGAGAAAAATTACAAATTATTGTGATATTATGAAAACGGCCTGCTTGACAGAAACACATATATGGTTACTGAAATGAAAAATAACGTGTGGGATTTGTACATTTAAGACACCTCAATAATTTTCAAATGGAATGACACCAACTTCACTTATTTTTCTTAAAAAGTACGTGACAGTAAAAATTTGCTATTTGTGACCACAACTACTAAAACGGCGGCAAAATCCGACACAGAAATGTCATATCAGGCGTCAAAATTCCGTGATAAATTTTTCCAATAACAAATTTTATTACGTAAACTATTTAAACCACCTCATTCACATCACCTATCAAAAGACTCATCACGAGCGTTACTAATAACTCCTCGTGTACAGTCATGGACACAATAAAGGGGCCAACTCGTGAAGGTGGAAATTCATGCGTCTTAGTTCCGCGTCGGGTATGATTTGCAGGCAAACCTTCGCGGAGGCGACAGATAAGGGCGTGGCGTCACGCAACGGGCAAAAAGGACACAAATCGCGACATGGAATTGCTGTTCACAAATCTTTAGCCGCATTAATGTACAATAACCGTGGATAATATTTAATTTTCGTAAGTAAGGATACATTTAATGGAGAGTAATAATGTTGATATTGTGCCACAAACACCGCGCATTAAAGCATTATTAGTCGATTTTAATGTCTTGTAGTTACTGTCACGTAATCAGAGGTTTACAAAAATAATACAGAACACTAAACATCATAAAGTGTCTAGACGTAATAACATGTCACATGAAAAGTGATGAAACAAACCTTCTCTATCAAGATGTAGGGCTTCCGTTTAGTCCCGCCATTGCCGGGCAGAAACTACGAATTGATCAAAAAGTTAGACACTGGAAAGAAAAGAATGCCATTTCTCAGTGAACTTGATTCTGCTATGTTTTTGGATGGGTATTTTTACCTCCATAGGCAGTTGGTCACAAGCTTGAAGGTGATGGTAATTCAGCTGTCGCTTGCTGTGAAAACAAAGCACCCAGAGTTTGCGGATGTAGCACTAAGAATGGTCTGGTCCCTATTCAGCAATGTAGAAGCTGAAATATCTTTCAGCAAGTATAATTTAGAACTAGGATGACTGAACAAATTGTGGAAACTTGCTGTATGCTTTGTTTAAACAAAATTGATGTTTGGAGTTAGAAGTAATATTACCTATTCAAGTGTAATATTCATGAAACTATGTATCTTGAGTGTGTACTTCATGTTCTGTGTGTTGTTGCAAACTCCATTGCAATAGCGTGTAAGTGCTCGTTTTATATTTTGGAGTTCAAAATGTAATAAATGAAGTTGGTGTAACAAAATTTTAAATGCTAATTAATGTTACAGGAGCAAAAATAAATTCTATTTTTCATCATCTCTAGACACTTGTACAAGGCGCCGGCGGCATGCGGTAGCAAGTATAGGTAGGGAGAAGTAGGGGGGGGGGGTTCTGCAAGCT